>BSBK01003680.1:682500-880000 GCA_027943335.1 Chamaecyparis obtusa | reverse complement strand
TAGAGATATCATGGTGTACTTCTTTTGGTTATTGTATTACATACCCTGTGACATGTGCAGTGGATGTAGGTTATTATGGATACCTTATGGTGCCAGTTGTATTTATGTTATCTTCTTTGTGATGTTTCTTTTTTCCTTCATTTGTTTATTTGAGTTTTTTAATTATTCCTAATATTAATTAATTATTAATCTTAACATAATCTTTATCAAGGAACCCATGAGAGTTGTAACCTGTGTTGGTTATTTGTATTAATGTGAGTAAATAGTAATTGCTTTCGCATTGATGTTTATCTTGTATGTTAACTTTTTTTTTAAAAAAATATTTTGCAAACTTAGATGCATGTTAGGGTTAAGTTCTCCTGGGTTCCCTAACGGGGCATTACACTTGGTATCAGAGCACCGAATTCTACACTAGGAACTCTGGGAAGTTTTGTTCCCATTAGATGTCTAAACTGTCAAAACTTGAAACCAAACTTAGACATATAACTCTTTTATGTTTGATAACCATTAAATTACATCTAAACATTTATATTCTTACTTCTCTTAAATGTCTTTGAGATATCACTTGCCTAGTGATTGTCATAGGAGATTGGATTGTTTATTGTGTATGGTTACCTTCTCTAGTGCATTTAGGCTGAAGTACCTTTGGATGTCATGAAGCGATTTCTCCCTTGAATGTGGCTACCCCTAGTCACCTTGTTATGTGAATGTTTTATGATTGATGATTTATTTTCGGTTGATTGATGAATTGTTCATGTGGCGTATGGGCTAGCATTGAAATTTTGAACTTTCTTATGATTGGATTAGTCACCTAACTCTCTTTTTGTTATCTATTATGTGACACCAGTCACACTTAATTTATTGTTAAAAATTGAGTGCTCTTGTCATTTAATGTTGGACTTATGATTCCCCCTCTTGGGTTTTACCTTTTTGAGTTTTATGGTGGATACTCCGAATGCTTGTTATTGTTGGCCCTGTTATGTGATAAGTGTTGTTTCTATCATGTTCATCATGAACCCATGATAGTATGTATAAGGGAGGACATCACAGAGATGCTACTATGGATGCTATGTGAAATTAGAATTGTTGTGTATCCTATATGTTTGCATTAGTGTTGCATTAACTAGATAGACTTTCGTGAACTTCTCAACTCATTATTTGATATAGATGTGAATGTGTGTTTTATGCAATTGATCCTAGATATTTTCTATGATAATGAATGAATTAAAGTTTAGATATTTTAGAATTATTAATGAATGATTGATTAATGTGATTTTTGGTTTGTTCCTAAACTAGAATTACATTGTCCTTAATCACTGTATAATATGTTATTATTCTATCGCTTGTTTTTAGATGTGTTTTGTTTTAGTAAATGCTTCATGCTTGGGGAATATTTATCCTCATCTATTTATAGGCTTCCAGAAGTAAGCCTAATCCTAGGGGGGGTGGATGTAGTACCCCACCCCTAGTCTAATTTTATAAATGTTAGGATTACTTTAGGATGATAGATTATATGTTAGGAATCATTGATGCTTCTATTTTTACTGACCCCATACTTCCATGTGTATGGTTGATATGTTTGTTTTATATTTCTATTTGACATGCCTGATGTGGTTGAGGGATGGAGTCGTAGTTACTTGCTTGTGAGATCCACATGATCAGCCGATCCCCGCCATTGTTTGTTATATATATATATATATATATATATATATATATATATATCTATATATATATATATATATATATATATATATATATATATATATATATATATATATATATATATATATATATATATATATATATATATATATATACATATATATATATACATACATACATACATACATACATACATACATACATACATATTTATGTATGTATGTATGTATGTATGTATGTATGTATGTATGTATGTATGTATGTATGTATGATATATATATATATATATATATATATATATATATATATATATATATATATATATATATACATGCGGGTTTTGTATGCAGGATTACAGGTACCGGGCATCAACTTCCCTAAATTATCAGGATGAGCGTGCCCTATCGCAATATCTCAAATGGTAAGAGAGGGGAGATAACACAGATTCAAAACCCTAATCTAAGCCCATTTGAACTAGGATTGGACAAGAATTAGTTTGACTACCCTACCGGAATTCATCTAAGTGATAGGAATTCATGATCCCTTTCTGCTGTTGCTTGGTTTTATTTTGTTGGATTTCATCTTCATTGGCTCCAATTGATTTGTTGCTTTTGTGGGTGATTTTCTGTGATTTATTGGTTTATGATTATAGTTAAAATTAAATATTAATTATATTCCTAAGTTATTTGAGAAAACTTAATTAAAGTCCAATATTTGATTAGTTGGATTTAATTGATTATTTAGTTGTATTTTTGAGCTAATTATGTCTGAGAGCATTATTAAATATTTAAATATTTAATTGCATGGTTTTAAGATGATTTAAATGTTTAATCTATTTAATACATATTTAAATTATAACATGTGCATTATTGAAATTGAATTGTTCTCAAAAGTTAACAACCAGAGCTATTCAAATTTCAAAAAATCCTATAATGCATTCACATACCAAACATGTTGCACTTAAATTACAATTCTTACATGATCATGTGGCTGCAATGAAGTGATTTTAGTTCATGTTTCCTCCTAGGCACAAGTTGCAAACATTTTTACCAAAGCTTTATCAAAGGATACATTTATTCGGTTATGTGATCGGTTGGGAGTTTTCTCTCAATCCTCTATTTTAACCTAAAAATGCACCAGTATAGGGGAGCTTCTCACCATGCTCCCACACACCCTCCTTGTACTTGATGACAAAAGGGGGAGAATGCTTGGTATTATTGTTTGTGGTTATTGGTATATTTGGCAGTATCATTTGGCATCATTTGGTAGTATCTTTTGATCATTTGGCAGTATCATCATTTGGCAATATCATTTGGTAGTTTTTTTTCATTGGCTGGCTATTGAAGCATTGGTTGTTGGCATTTGGAATTGGAATTGGTTATTGCTGGCATTTGGCATTTTTTATGCTCTTTGGGATTGGTTGGCATTTTGACCTATTTTGATAAACATTATGAGGTATAGCAGTATTGGCAGTCTGTGATGACAGGTATTAACATGGTGTTATGATTAGCATATGGTACAGGTATTGGCAGTCTTTGGTATTCATAAAAGATAGATACTTGATATTGATCTACAATTGGTTTTACTTCCGTTGGCCATTTTTTCTGGCATTAAAAGACATTTGATTTGTTACCAGTTGATAAGTTACTTGTTTGATTTTTTTGTTACAAGTACTTGATATTGGTATTGATATTGGTCTCATGGACAGGTATTGACATACACACTCATGGAAAAGAAATATTTTAAATTCTTGAAATGGTTGGGTTCTATTTTATCATACTTTGATCATTTCTAAGGCACTTAAGTATAAGACAATTCTAATGATTATCTTTTTTGAATCAATCTTGATTACTTGGTGATAGTTTTGTCATCATTTGGACAAAGGGGGAGTTTATTGACCCCACCAAGTTTGTCCTTGATGACTTATGGTGGCACATGTTTATTATTTATTCAAAGGACATTGCGTGGCAAGAGACTTGGGATTTTGATCATGATTAGTGTTTTGACTTAAGTTAAAACTTGAGGGTGTGCGTGACATATTATGTGGATTCCAAATTATTACTCATTTGGATAAAGGAAATAAGAAGTCATTGCAAAATATGCATCATTGTTTCATTATGAAGGTTTTATCCTGGCCGCCACTATGGTTGATGCTCTAAGTGGTTGCCAAGCTTGTTTTTATTATCTGTTGTTAATAAATCAGAATGTGGTTGGTCCAGCGATTACTAAATGGTAAAATCTTGGGTTCTTTCATGACAGGTATGTGATGCTAAACTCATGATTTTTATTCTAAATTTTCTCTATTTTTAAATAGGTTTGTAAAGAGGTTTACATAGTCTAATTTGGGATATTTTGTGGGTAACAAACTTGTGTTAAGTACAAAGTTTTATCCTCGCCATCTGTTAAAAATCTTTACTGTGCAATTTTGAAATATGGTTGAGAATGTTTATTTTAGTTATCTAATTATTGACTTGATTCAGAAGTCAAAATGTTTGTGATGGAAATTTTTTTTTGAGCAATACTAGTTTGCAAACCCTACTGGGGTTGTCCATTTTTTAAAACTTAAGTCATGCTCTATGTTTATTGGTTAAGATGTAACCTGGGCATGTGTGATTATCAGTTATCAAAACACATTTGTAATAGCATTGGTTAATGGTTACAGTTTGTAACCAAATACTTATATCTTATATGTATGATTGATGTATATATATCATATAGAAAGTTTTGAAAAGTAGTGTTTTGAATTGAATCAGAAATGTATGGTGGACAAAATATTGAAAATCTGGAAAAAAATTTGTAAAAGAGGAATAAAGGGACAAAGTCTGTTTTGTCCAAGAAATATATTGAAGATCATTTTTTGTAATAAAGGTTAACAGTCATATATTTGTAAGTTTTGACAAATATATTACCATTAACCCTATTTTGAACTTGTAAGGATTAAGGGGTTGTAGCTCCTTGCAACAAGGCTGCTAAACTGGATGTATTTGGATTGGGATTAATAAAGGAACAGAGTGTTTTTTCCCTAGGACGAGATCTAGCTGGATCTTGAGGGTTTCCAATAAGAACAAATGATGTGTCTTGATTATGGTTTATGCTCTAATATTTCTACTTTGTTAAATTTTCTCCTTGAAGTGTCATTTGTGTTCTTCAAGTTGGTTCAACAGGTTATTTGTTGAGTTCTGGTTTTGTTCTAAGTCTTAATTCTTTATTCTTTCTTATCTATTGTAAAATAACCTAGGTCTAGGTCTTAAAAATCTATCATATCAGAGTTTTTTTTTAGGTACTCTGATTCACCCCCTCCCCCTCTTAGAGTATGTCTACTTTCAACAATAATACATATGCTAATAAATTATGATAATTGGAAGACATTGGCATTGATGGTAATATGGAATAGGTTTTATTATGGTAGATGGTTCCTTAGTGGAAGGTGATTGAGTGTATGATTAAAGTTACTTCATTGTAGACATAGGACATGATGTTTATAGTTTGGATCAACATTCAAGAAACTTGGAGCAGTGAGACCAATGTATATATTAAATGGTATGAATAGTCATAGTTTAATTTGACTATTGGTAAATGGTTGGCTAGAAGATGAAGATAGAAGATGAAAGAGGATGAAGAAATCAAAGAGGAAAAGTTAAGGAAAAGATAAAGGTGAAAATAAAAATGCATCATTAAAATTTTTGTTTCTGGTTTCTCTTTGCAACAGACTTGGAAAAAATTTTAAGGTCGACAATATGGATTAGGAGCACTTAGCTCCATGGTACACTAGGAAGGGAAAAAAATTATTAAATGTTTAAATCTATTAATGATGATCCTATTGTTGGAAACTGCAATTGAAACAATTATTGTATTGTCATTGATGTCAAACCTTAACTGGTAAGACTATTGCTACTTAGGAAAGTAATATCTACTTGAGTGTTGCTAAGGGGCTAAGAAAGGTTGGTAACAATAGCACCTAAGGAAAGGATGAGTTATCTTGATACTACAAATTGTAATTGACTATGTTGCACAATGATGAGATAATGTAGTGTTTATCTTAGTAAGACTGAAGATTAAACTGGTAGGCTTAACCAAGCAAAGAATGGAAAAATCATGTTTAAGCTAAGTGATGTTAGTGTCGACCGAGTTATTATATGCCGAGAAAAATTATAGTGTTGACCGAGCATCAGTAAATTGTCAAGGAAGATAGTGTAAGTCGAGGAAATAGTTTTAGTAATGACTGAGATTTCTACATGAAGATTGAGTGAACAATCATAGTATTGACCAAGCATCAGCAATTTTATAGTTGAAGAGAATTGAATTTTGGAGCTGACATTGTTGAATTCTTGGATTATGTAAAACGTGTTGACTTTATTTATTGATTGTTTAGAATCATTAAATGCATTGTAAAACAATTTATTGTAAATCTTTAAGATATTTGAGATGATTCTAGAAAAGGAGCCGAAGAACATGAAGCGGGTAGATTCAATGAATCTGACCTAACCCTAAGATCTACGATTGAGATTGAGTGGCAAAAGATGAGTTAACCTAATTGAGGAAAATATAAGGGAACCTGAGCATTTTGATATGTATGTACATGGAGAACAGAGAATTCTAGAAGTGGAAAGTTTTATTGACTGAATAAGCAGAAAAGGCTGAAGGAGAATTGTGGTGATTGCTTGAAGAAAAGTTCTGAAAAGATCAAAGATGGAAATGGAAAAGTTTTAAAGTCAGTAGACCAGCATTAGTGTATGGAATCGGATCTGATATTTGCAAAGTGAGTTGTATATTTTTCAGATAATACTACTGCTACTTTCTAACCATTGTAACAGTAAAAATCCTTTTAACAAAGGTTGACCTAACAGTCATATGTTAAATCCTTTGAACAAGGTTGCATTCTAATGGAGTGTATGTAAGTCCTATGACTAGGCTCACTTTTAACAGGGTGATTGAAATCCTTTAACCAGGTCACACCTGACAGTGTGTATTGTAACCTTTGATAGGGTTGGCTTTATACTGAGCTCACTTCAGAAGAGTGAAAATAATAGTAGCATGTTACAAAGTGGTTTTTCCCAAATTGGGTTTCCATTATAAATCCCGATGTTAATACTTGTGTGAATGTTTTGGTTTGAACATTACTATGTTTTGCAAGTTAAGTTATAGCTGGGTAGTGGACTGCATTGTTAGATGTTTCTATTATTGAATTAGTGATGACCGAGTTTGTTTTGGTTTTGGATCTAATTTAAGGATAAGTTTTTGAGATTTTTTTATACATCAGGACCTAAGAACAACTGATTCAGCCCCCCCCTCTTTGTTGTTAGAAATCATATTAACAATTGGTATCAAAGCTTTGTTTCTTATTATTAGTGTTGACAAATATCAAGTTTAAAGGGGCTTGAAGCAAATGATCGGGATGTATAAGAAGGAGGTACCAAAGCTGAACAAGGAAAACTTCCCCACATGGCAAAGCTTGATGAAGCTACATCTGGCTGGTATTGGTGACTCTGCAAAGTACTACATTGAGAATAGTTATGTCTCACCTGTTGCACCTTTGACTGCTGAAGAAATGAGAGCCAAGCAAGAACACAATTAGGAAATGTTGGAAATTGCATCTACCCTAAGCTATCCAAAATCTGAGGACATTAAGGACTGGACAACTACAAAGGATATGTGGGACACTCTTGCAAGAATCTATGTTGCTGACTTGAATGTGCTGAAAGCAAAGGCCGAGAGTCTTAGAGGTAAGTTTGATGAAATGAGAATGCAAGAAGGTGAAAACATTGCACAATATTGTGGTAGAATAAAAGAAGTTGTGAATGCTATTAGAGGAGAAAATGGGGCTATTGATGATGAAAGTATAATTGGGAAAGTACTAAGAACCCTACATCCTATAGTTTGGTTGGTAAGTTGACTGCTTTTGAACTCTCTAATTATGATAATTTCATTGTTGGAAGCATTGGAAATGTTGAATCTTCTTTTAAGTCATAGCTAGTTTTGAATAAGCCAAGAAAGAAAAAGAAAGATGCACCAGTGAAAGTGATAGTGAAAGTGACAATGACACTTCTGATGAAGACCTAGAAGATCTAGAAGCTCTTATGGCTAGAAGACTGAGAAGGGGAAAAGGAAAGCATAAAGGTAAACTCCCTATTATATGTTTTTCATGTAATAAAGTTGGTCATATAGCTAGTAGATGTCCTCATAGGAAGGATAAAGATGATGAAAGGAAAAGCAAATACAAAGACAGAAAAAATGATAGAAGCTACAGATGGAACAAAGACTACAAGGGAAAAGGTAAGAAATCTTGTTACATTGCTGAAAAAGAGACTGACATTGATAGTGATGATTTTGAAATTGAGCTAGTCTATGTTGCAATGAAAGATGAATCTGATGAGGATGAGAAAACTGCATTGATATCCTATGTGAACAAGAATGATAAATGGATTATTGATAGTGGCTATTCACATCACATGACTGGTGACAAGAATAAGTTTGTGACCTTACATCATTACAGAGGTAAAAGTGTAAAATTTGGTAATGATGCACCATGTCCTGTTAGAGGAAAAGGTTTGATTAAACTGACTGATAAGATATGTTGTGAAAATGCATATTGGGTTGAAGGTCTTAATTACAATTTGTTAAGTGTTGCTCAGCTTAAAAAAACTGGTTACCAAGTGGAATTTCATGACAAGCAAGCTAAAATATTTAATGCTACTAGAGAACTGATTGGAAGTGGTGATCAGACTAGAGGTAATTTTTTCTATCTTGACCTATCTGAAGAAACCTGTTTAATTGCACAACTTGATGATATTTGGTTATGGCATAAAAGGTTGTGACATGTTAACTTTGACAATCTGGTAGAGATAAGTAAGAAGAAAAAGGTAAGAGGTCTGCCTAGATTGAACAAACCTAAGAATGTGATGTGCAAGGTGTACACACAAAAGTAGTGCACTTCTATGAATCCTTACAATCAAGAACACTCAAGAATGAGGTCTCAAAAATTGATCCATAGCTTTTTATGTATGGAGTTGTAAGAGTGTAAAATTGCTCTCAGCTAGAGCTAATAAACTTAATGACCTTGCTAGTCAACCACACAATGAGAGATTCAAGTGAAGACAAGGGCAAGAATGCCAATATCTCCAAGAATCAAATGAAATGCAATGCAAGTAAGCTAAGGATGAAGATGCAAGCTAATTTATGAAAATGAAAGTGCAAACTAGGCTATGAAAGGAAAGTAAAAGTCTTACAATCCCTCCTAATTAAACTATGTGAGATTAATCTATAGCATGAAGACAGTCTATACTAAGAATGCCATGATTATGCAACTATGAAAGCAAGAAAGCAAGCTAAATGAAAGGAAACAACAATGTCTTCAAAGCTTGAATGCAAGAATGTCTTCAAAGAGCTCCAAATAACCTAGAAAACTTGAGGCATAACATTAGCATAAAAGAGAATGACCTAAAATGAGGAAGAGAGCTCTTCTTTTATAGGAAATGAGGAGAAATGGACCATGGAGATTAAGAGGAAAAAGACTTAATCAACGGTGGAGCATCAAAGAGGAGAAATCCATGTCCAAAAGTATCCTCCAATGAGAAAATAAGAGTTGACTTTTGTGTCCATATGAGACAAAAAATGCTTTTGTCCTTTTTATAAAATAGGAATAATGCTTTGTTTGTGCAACTTAGGATAAGATGAAAAGTGGGGGCTTTTTATTTAATAAAAGGGGAGGAAATATTCCTTTTAAATAAATAAAGACTTAGGATAAAATGGTTAGCCCAAGGCAAATAATCAAAAATGATAAAATAGGACTTGATCAAGGAAATTGATATAATTGAAAATGTTGATTTTTGAAAATATTGATTCAGGGATTTGATAAATTGTTGAATGGGGGCCCAAAGTCTAGGCGACCATTTTAGGTTGCATACATTTGCCCCTCTTTGACTAATGTGTGATCATTTTGGGAACACATGTTGTCAAAGAAGAATTGAAATGTGAGATTGATTTGGGATCACAAAATGATCCAGACGTGTGATCATTCTGGGAACACGCCAAGACAAAAATAAATCGGTAGAAAGAGAAGACCAACACCATTGCTATTAAGTGATAGTAAAGTATCAAAATAAAAATCTCAAGATGAGCTAAATGATAAAGCTGAATCAAAGATTAAAGCTGATAGGTACTGCCCCCTCAAAATCGAAATCGAAATCAGGTAGAGGAGAACAACAAATTGATAAACTTGATCAAAGCACTAGAAATCATGATAGAAGATGAAGCATGATAGGATAACCATTAATCAATGAAGACATGCCCCAGTTTGACTAAAAAGATGAATTCAAACCTTAGAGAAATGAAGTGAGTGAAAATGAATGATAGACTAGGAGGTTGGAAGAGATGGGGGTGAAAAAATAAAGATGCCCCAACAAAGATCGAAGGATCGGGCCTCAAAAGGTCAGCCAACTGCGCAGAAGAAGAGAAAATTTTGAAATGTGATTTTAACTATCAAGATTAACTTGGATTTCAATTTCAAGTCTGAAAATGGATCCAGGATGTCGAAATTAGCTAGGGGTGCAATTTTTGCACAATTTTGAGGTGTTTTGAAAATTAGGTCAAAAAGTCAAAATGCTATAAAAGATGATAAGATGTGGAAAGATAAGGAGTGAAAGACATGATTGACAAAAGGAAAGGTGAGTGCAGTTGACCAAAAATTATATGAAAGATAAAAGGAGAGCTCTCTCCATATGCAAGATGCAAAACTAAACTAACATGAACCTAAAAATGCAAGCTACTATGAAAAAGTGGTTGACTTGCAAGGTCACAACGCTTATAGACATCTAATTATCATCATCGAGCATTATTGGTAGCATCATAAGATCATACAATACACACTAGTATGACTATGTGAATATAATATGATCTATATCAAATAGAGATGTGGGAATCCCACCTAGGCACCAAAGACATGTAGGTCAAGATGACTAGTGCAGTGAGATTACCTAAGTTTGTTATCGTGAGATTATGCTTGTACCAAGAAACATAAAAGTCAGGGTAGCTATAAGCATGCACTCGCATAAAAAAAAAGTCAAGGATAATACCTTGTCAATCCCTAGTGTCAAGTAAGACCAGCATAAATGCTCATGACAGTTGTTACCCAAAAATTCCCTATCATTCATTTTTTGCCACGGTCCTATTTTCCAAAGAAGTGCTCAAGTGTCGAAAACCCAGTGTGTTTTCTACCTTTTGGTCTGAAAACCCAGTGTGTTTTCAACCTTCTCCCTGAGATCCCTCTATGTTGTTGACCTTCAAGTGTACAACTCTGACCAGGCGGGTCCCAGTTCTTCATAGCCGTGCAAGTGCAGTGGAGATCCGATGGCTGTCGCATAATCTCATGGAATCTTTCAAGCCCATGAGATTATGCGACAATGGTTAGATTAGAATCCTCTTGGCCTGTTCTAATTTTTCATTACCTTTCGGCGGCCACTTAAATCTTCAATTTACCCCATGCGCAAAATACTTCCTAAGTCTCTGATTTAATTTTTTCCTAAGTCTCGGTGCACTTTTATTTTTTTAAGCCACTAAACCTCAACAAGATCTGATGGTCCTTGCTATACCACTAGCCCAAGATGCATCCTATTTAAGATCATGGTCTAGCGATGACCATTGATCTTCCTTGCTTTACAAAATCCTAATCTATCGGTGGGCCCAGTTGATGGTTTTCAAAGAACCGCTAGCGGTCTGTCGCATGATCGCATAGCCCCTTTTTAAGCTATGCGAACATGTGACAAACCATTAGCTGTGCTGATAGAGCTTGCAGTTTGGTGGTGGGCCCTTGGCTGGTGATGTGCCTGATTCTCAGTGGCTGGCTAGTGGTGAGGTGTTCGGTTAGCGGGGACTTCGGCAGCTGCTGGTGGGTCCTTGGGTGGTGACGTGCCCATGTTCCATTGGTCAGCTGGTGGTGAAGATTTGTTGTGGGTCCACATATTTCAAATGAGATGGCATATTTCCTAAGTGCGCTACTGCGATGTGTTGGGCCCAACTCTTCATAAGGCCACAGTCGACGATCTCTTCTTTGGCGGTTAAGTGAATGGAGATCTAACGGCTGTCGTATGATCTCATGGAGTCTTCTGACTCCATGAGATCATGCACCAACCATCGATCTTTCTTTTTTATCAAAGCTCTGGCGGTGTTTTCATGGGTCTAACTAGTGTGTGGCTGGGTTTCTATCGAGCCACGTGGTAAAAGGTTGACAGGTGGGATACTTTGTGGGCCCAGGTGTCTTGCAGGGTTGAATTGTGGTCAGCATCTCAAGCTTGTCACATAATCGCATGTGGCTTTCTAGCCTCATGCGATCATGCAACCATTGACTTTTTCAAATGCAGTGCAACCAGTTTTCACGAGGCTTTCTTCTGAGAGAGATGTTTGCAAGTGCGGGTAGCTAGAAATTGATGATTTTAGAGATGGGCACACAAGGGGAGATATGTCTGATCTGTTGAGATATTTACAGAGTACATTTATGACCAGATATGATGGTTTTAGGGTTGATTATTTTATGTAGATATTTGTAACCCTAATTCAGACATTTTGATTCCTGCCTGTGTGCAGAGTTGTATATAGTGTTTTTTGGAGCTTGTAGAGCTCAGAATCTAGCAATTGTAAAAAAGGAAGGTTTTCTTTCTCAAAGAGAAATTTGTGGCAATTTTTTTTCCCTTTGGCTTTCTACAGTTGTAATTTTCATTGATTATTCAGATATTACAAAGCATCTTGTGACATTCTCTTGTCCTTATGCTTTCTTATGTGGATTATCTCTTATTGAATTCAGTATATGCATGTTTAGTAACTCTTAGGTTTTTCTTGATTCCTCTTTCTTTCTGCAATTCATGTGTATGCTTGTGAATGATCTGATTCGAATGCTTTTGTGGGTATACTTCCACCCCTAGAAATCTATCTCATTCCTATACCCAATTGCAGAGATGAATGTTTGTATGCAGGTTATAGTCTGTGTCTGACTCTTTAGGAGTACTATTGTCTTGAGAAATTCCCTTTTCCCTACATAGTATTCCTTTACTGCAAACCCCTCTATAAAATATTTATGCAGGCCTATTCATTGAGTTGTAATCTCCTAGACCTAGGATTGTGTACTAGTTTCATCCTTCATACTGCAATTCATACCCTAGTTTCAGTGCATCGCCTAGTAGGTAGTTTGCTTTCAGTCATTTCCCTTTCATGTACTCCTTCTAACCCTTTCCCTCAAAAGATTTACTTTCCTGTCTAAGAAGCAAACTAAGGTGACTATCCAAGAGGAACTAGCCTAGAACCTGGAGGTCTCATCTCAGTTAGCAAAGGTCCCACAACCTTGAGATGATTCCCTTGTTATACTAGATTATCAAGACCAAGAGAGCTTGAGATCAGAGGTGCAAATTTAGTGTATAACATTTTTGACACGCCCGGTGGGATTAAAGTTCAGATTCATGTTCAAGGTATGCTATCTCTGATATGCTGGTAGCATGATACAGACCTAGAAGAGGTCATTTTTTTTGCATATCTGGTGACTCCAGAAGGTCTACTGGTTTTAAAGATCAGGTGCTGGTATGTTTCAAATCTTTCATATTCAGATTCCAGCTAATTGCATGAGTAGACATGTCAAGTTACTATGGACAGTCAGGTTACTCACCATCCTATTGTGAGAATAATGCTCAACTAGCTAGTTTTCAGCCTTATCAAACCCACCCAAAACTTCCTTTTACCCCAATTTATTATACTTCTCAAGGGTATCAATATATCTAGTATGCCCCAAATGAGTTCGCCCTTGTGCAAAGTTATGAGAGGGCCCTCTGACAAGATGGATCATGGGCACAAGAGGCACAATAGAAAATGCAAAGCCAACTTCCCCATCATGCTTACCACCCACCCTCCCCTTCTCAGCCTATTTAGCAACAGATGCAGACTCTGAGCTCAGACTTCAAGAGGATGCAGGAGGCAAAGAGTGTGTTGCTTGATTTGATTAAGTAGGTGTCTGAGCTCAAGGAGCAAAGAGAGCAGGAGGCTCAAAGTTATTATGAAGAGGAGTCAGCTCCCTACCAGGAGATAGAAGCCCAAAGCTATGAGCAAGGGGTAGCTCCTTACCAAATGACAGAGGTTCTTGTTAATGAGCAACAAGCAAGAGAGTTTCAAGAAGAGATCAGATGTCAAGCTGAAATTGAGACAGCAAGGTTAAGATCATAGATTGCTCAACAAGAGGCTCCTAGGCCTAAAATTCCAAGCTAGAGGGCCCATTTGCCTCAAGAGCCTACACATGAAGAGCCAAAAAAGCATTCACTTCCAAGCTTCAAGATGGGTATGACTCCTGTGTCTCCCTCTGAGCCCCCTCAATTTCATATCCCAAGTTTCAAGGCAAAAAATTCCTTTCAAGAGCCTGTGCTTGAGATTCAGCCCACCACTCTACAAGAGTAGCCTATTCAGAGAAGTGAGTTATGCCAAGAGACCCATTTGGTCTCTCAGGATGATGAGGTGATTTGGACTCCCCAATGGACTCTCCCTCTTGGCTGTCAAATGCCAAGTCTTTTCAAGGATACTAGTCTGGTGTCTAAGCAAGGACTGGTAGAAAGTGAAGTTTCATGTGATCAAGAGGAGAGGACATCTAAGGTATTAGTTCAGAGTGATGACTGTGGTGAAATGGAGTAGCAAAGTGTAGAGGTAGAGGTTGATGCTCAGCCTGAGCTCTTGGGTGATTTTTTGAATGAGCTTCCCCTCTTTGTTGCTGATGAAGAAGAGACCATGCCATTGCCTATGGCTGAAGGTCAATCAGAATAGTAGGTTCACCATCAACAGGAGGTTGATATAGAAGAGAATGCCTTGTCCTTGTTGGATGAGCTGCCTAGTTTTGTTGAGCAAGACAATAAGGCTATGATCATAGCCACCTTTGTAAAGTTGTAGCAGCTAGAAGAGATTGATCCTGAGGATATGCTGATTCATGAGCTTGATCTCATCTTTGAGGAGGAGGCTTCCTAATGTACAGAAGATAACCAGAGCCTTGACAAGGATTATTTGGGAAGCATCATAGATGGCTTGTATATGGAGCCTGATTGTAATGAGCTCTTGGCTAGTTTAAAAGAGGAGGATGATAGTCCCTTGATTGTGGATGAGGAGTTGACTTGGTTTTCCATGATGCAAGGCAACCATGAAGAAGAAACTAACAAAGAAAGTCATGCCTTTAGACTTTCAAGAGGCTGCCCCATCAGATACTTGGCCCAAAAGGAGTTCACTGAGACACCTCCATGTGATCCATTTGAGGTGAGTGATCTTGACTTGGTTTTTGCGGAGGCAATCCATAACCATTTGCCAATATTTTGTATGCCTCGTATCTTCGTAGCTATCCTTGTGCATTCAGTGCAAAATGTCTTACTAAGGAGAAAAGGTAGCTATTTTTCACAACCAATGAATGGTTTTGTTTAACCAGGTCTCGGCACTAGTTAGTTTAGGATAGGTTAGGTTTCCCTATTTTCTTTCCCTATTTTTTAGTTTAGTCTTTTCCTATTTTCCAAGAAGTGCTTGAGCACAGTTTTGTCCCTCTCCCTGTCAGAAAGTTTTTGTGCTCAAGAAATGACCCCATGCCCAATGGATTGTCAAGGCAACTGGTCTAAATGTCTAGTAGGCTGACATCCCATAGAAGTCACCAAAATGTTACCCAAAAATTCCCTATCATTCATTTTTGGCCATGGTCCTATTTTCCAAAGAAGTGCTCAAGTGTCGAAAACCCAGTGTGTTTTCTATCTTTTGGTCTGAAAACCCTGTGTGTTTTTTACCTTCTCCCCAAGATCCCTCTATGTTTTTGACCTTCAAGTGTGCAACTCTGACCAGGCAGGTCCCAGTTCCTCATAGCCATGCAAGTGCAGTGGAGATCCGATGGCTGTCACATAATCTCATGGAATCTTTCGAGCCCATGAGATCATGCGACAACGGTCAGATTAGAATCCTCTTGGCCTGTTCTAATTTTTCATTACCTTTTGGTAGCCACTTAAATCTTCAATTTACCCCATGCACGAAATACTTCCTAAGTCTCCAGTTTAATTTTTTCCTAAGTCTCGGTGCACTTTTATTTTTTTAAGCCACTAAACCCCAGCAAGATCTGATGGTCCTCGCTATACCACCAACCCAAGATGCATCCTATTTAAGATCACGGTCTAGTGATGACCGTTGATCTTCCTTGCTTTACAAAATCCTAATCTATTAGTGGGCCCAGTTGATGGTTTTCAAAGAACTACTAGCGGTCTGTCACATGATCGCATAGCCCCTTTTTAGGCTATGCGAACATGTGACAAACCGTTAGTCGTGCTGATAGAGCTTGCAGTTTGGTGGTGGGCCCTTGGCTGGTGATGTGCTCACTTTTCATTGGTTGGCTAGTGGTGATGTGTTTAGTCAGCAGGGACTTTGGTAGCTACTAGTGGGTCCTCAGGTGGTGACGTGCCCATGTTCCATTGGTCAGCTGGTGGTGAAGATTTGTTGTGGGTCCACATATTTCAAATGAGATGGCATATTTCTTGAGTGCGCTACTACGATGTGTTGGGCCCAGCTCTTCATTAGGCCACAGTTGATGATCTCTTCTTTGGCGGTTAAGTGAATGGAGATTTGACAGCTATCGTATGATCTCATGGAGTCTTCTGACTCCATGAGATCATGCACCAACTGTCAATCTTTCTTTTTTATCAAAGCTCTGGTAGTGTTGTCATGGGTCTGACCGGTGTGTGGTTGGGTTTCTATTGAGCCACGTGGTAAAAGGTTGACAGGTGGGATACTTTGTGGGCCCAGGTGTCTTGCGGGGTTAAATTGTGGTCAGCATCTCAAGCTTGTCACATGATCACATGCAGCTTTCTAGCCTCATGGGATCATGCAACCGTTGACTTTTTTAAATGCAGTGCAACCAATTTTCGCGGGGCTTTCTTCTGAGAGAGATGTTTGCAAGTGAGGGTAGCTAGAAATTGATGATTTCAGAGATAGGCACGCAAGGGGAGATATGTCTGATCTGTTGAGATATTTACAGAGTACATTTATGACCAGATATGCTGGTTTTATGGTTGATTATTTTATGCAGATATTTGTAACCCTAATTCAGATATTTTGATTCCTGCTTGCGTGCAGAGTTGTATATAGTGTTTTTTGGAGCTTGTAGAGCTCAGAATCTAGCAATTGTAAAAAAGGAAGGTTTTCTTTCTCAAAGAGCAATTTGTGGCAATTTTTTTGCCCTTTGGCTTTCTACAGTTGTAATTTTCATTGATTATTCAGATATTACAAAGCATCTTGTGACATTATCTTGTCCTTATGCTTTCTTATGTGGATTATCTCTTATTGAATTCAGTATATGCATGTTTAGTAACTCTTAGGTTTTTCTTGATTCCTCTTTCTTTCTGCAATTCATGTGTATGCTTGTGAATGATCTGATTCGAATGCTTTTGTGGGTATACTTCCACCCCTGGAAATCTATCTCATTCCTATACCCAATTGCAGAGATGAATGTTTGTATGCAGGTTATAGTCTGTGTCTGACTCTTTAGGAGTACTATTGTCTTAAGAAATTCCCTTTTCCCTGCATAGTATTCCTTTACTGCAAACCCATCTATAAAATATTTATGTAGGCCTATTCATTGAGTTGTAATCTCCTAGACCTAGGATTGTGTACTGGTTTCATCCTTCATACTGCAATTCATACCCTAGTTTTGGTGCATCACCTAGTAGGTAGTTTGCTTTCAGTCATTTCCCTTTCATGCACTCCTTCTAACCCTTTCCCTCAAAAGATTTACTTTCCTGTCTAAGAAGCAAACTAAGGTGACTATCCAAGAGGAACCAGCCTAGAACCTAGAGGTCTCATCTCGGTTAGCAAAGGTCCCACAACCTTGAGATGATTCCCTTGTTATACTAGATTATCAAGACCAAGAGAGCTTGAGATCAGAGGTGCAAATTCAGTGTATAACAATAGTTAGGATCAACAAAATATACCCACAAGTAGATAAAGAAATAGAACATGTTCTCATACCCTCAGTCTTCTAGCTATGCATCACTGAAAACTTCTCAGGGAGAGACCACTCATCAAAGAAATCCTCATAGACAGCACATAAAGAAAAATAAAGTCAACATATCTCAATTGAATTGATTGTTTAAGTGTGTGTGTGTTGGTCATAGAGTCAAACTTTGAGTATCCAATTAACTAATGAGTGATACCAAATCATACTTAGACTGGTGGGTAAGACATTTGATAAGTGTTGAGAAACACTCGACGCTAGGGTAGTGTTAAAAAACATAGTTTGGGGTGGTGTTGAAAAATACCTATTTGTGAAATGCCCCAAGAGACAAATGCACCTAAAGGACCTATGCTAATAGGTATACCCCCTAGACAAAAATAAAGACTAATTCCAAACCAAGTCAAATAAAGTCAAGGCATGATGGAGAATGGCTAAGTGTTGAGGACGCATGCTAAAAGACAAGGGTGCAAAGGCCTTAAGTAGCACCTATTTCCAGGTTTTCACCACTTGGAGATTTTTTTATTTTTCCATTTTTTTTGTATTTTTTCTACCAAGGTGCCTGTTTCCAGGTTTTCACCAAGGCACTTTTTCAATTTTTTTGAATTTTTTAATATTTTTGATTTTTTTGTATTTTTTTAAGACTTTATATGCTTTTTAGGATTTTTTCAGCATCATATATGAATTTTTTTGGTATTTTCTCAAGATCATAAAATATGTACAAAGGATGCCCCCAGATAGAATATGCATCATGGATAGAACTTCTTGAGGTGAAAAACATTGATGGGATTAGGGATTTGTTCTCCATCCTCATTAGATAACAAGTAAGCACCTGTCCCAAAACTAGCTATGATGACATATGGCCCAAGCCAATTAGGTTCGAACTTACCCTTTTGCTCTCTATTTTGTTGATTATTAGGATTCTCTTGCAAAACAAGATCACCTACTTGAAACTCTCTAGGGTGAACCTTCTTGTTGAATGTCATTGACATACACTTCTGATACACTCTCATATGATCAAATGAGGCCTTGCACTTCTCATCTAGAAGTTCTAAGTCTTGTAACCTCATGGCATGATAATCATCATCTGTTATCAAACCTTTGAGAGAGACTCTAAGTGAAGGGATCTCTACTTATAAAGGTAATACTACTTCAGCACCATAAGTGAGGGAAAAAGGAGTAGCCCCTATGGGAGTACGTATACTCATTCTGTAAGCCCATAAGGCTGGATTGATCTGTAAGTGCCAGTCTTGACCATTCTTGTGAATTGTTCTATGGAGAATCTTAAGAATGGTCTTATTAGAAGCCTCTGCTTGTCCATTTCCTTATGGGAAGTAAATGGAGGACCAATGTTACTTTATCTTGAATTTGTTGTAGAGGTGTGTAAGGTCCTTGTTTTTGAACTGACCTCCATTGTTAGTGATTATCTCAGAAGGTATCCCAAATCGACAGATGATGTGATTCAAGATGAATAAAGAAATTGTCTTCCTTGAAGAAATAGATAGTGGAACGGCTTCTACCCATTTGGTAACGTAGTCAGTAGTAGTAATAATGAATTTATGTCCACCTGATGAGTTGGGATGAATCTTCCCAACAAGGTCAAAGGCCCATCGCTGAAATGGCCAATGAGAAATAGAAGGAATAAGCTCCCTACCTAGAGCATGAATCAAGTTTCCATATTTCTGACACTATTCACATGATTTGGAAAAATCTATAGCATCCATCTGCATCATGGGCCAATAATACCTGCCCTAAGAAACCTTTAGGCCATGGCAGGTCCATTAGAATGTCCTCCATAAATACCCTCATGAATGTCTGCTAACGCTTGGTCAGATTCCTCCTTTTATAAGCACCTAAGAAGTGTCCCATCTAAACCCCTCCTATACAGATCACTAAAGATAAGGGTATGGTGAGATGTGTTATAGAAAAGGTTTCTTGTTTCAGAATGGTTAAATGTATCAGGGATGATGCCATCATAGAGGTATGAGTAAATAGCACCATAGCAGGATGAGTCATGGCTAACCAAGGTACAAATGACATGGTTATCAGGGGAGTCAAAAATGGGGTGACGGAGCTCTTCCACCAGGAATTCAAATCTTGATTCGTGTTGTTCCAATTGAAGAAGTGAAGCTAGTGTAGCCATAGCATCTGCTGCCTTGTTTTCTACTCTAGGGATCTATTGAAATGTCACAAATGTGAAGTAGTGTCGCAATGAATCAACCATCTTTTTGTAAGGTATCAGCTTATCATCCTTAGTTTGGTACTCTTCATTTACTTGGTTGATAATTAATTGTGAATCCCCAAAGACATGTAACTCTGTTATATTCCACTCTATAGCCATCTTTAGTCTATTGGTTAGAGCCTCATATTCTACAATATTATTTGGGCATGGAAACAAAAGTTTGTAAGACTTAGGTATGTTTTACCCATGAGGAGAAATAAACAATACTCTAGCTCCTGATCAATTTTGCATATTTGAACCATCAAAGAACATTTTCTATGTATGTGTGGTCATGTACATGACATGCTCATTTGAGAATTCCACTTGAATAGGCATGCTATCCTTGACTGGGAAATCAACAAGTTGATCTGCAATAGCTTGCTCCTTTATAGCCTTACGCTCAATGTACTCTATATCAAATTTTGACAAAACCATCATCCACTTAGCAAGTCTACCCATGAGAGCAACCTTACTAAGCAAATACTTAAGAGGATCAATTTTTGCAACAAGATGTATAGTATGGGCAATCATGTAGTGTCACAACTTTTGGGAAGAAAACACTACCGCAAGACAAGAATTTTCAATACTATTATAATTGAACTCATAAGATACTAGAGTACAACTAATGTAGTAGATGGCTCTTTCCCTCCCAATATCATCAAGTTGAGCCAACAATGCCCCTAAGGAAGATTCTATCACTGAGATGTACAAAATTAATAGTTTTCCTAGGATAGGAGGCATTAAAATTGGAGGATTAGCCAAGTATTGCTTTATTTGATCTAGGCTCTTTTGGCAATCCTCATTCCAAGCACATGTGGCTCCCTTATGCAATGTCTTGTTGAATGGTTGTACTCTATCTGCAAGTTGTGAAATAAACCTCCGTATGGATTGGAGTCATCCTTGAAGACTTCTCATCTGAGTAATGTTCTTAGGAGGTGGCATATCTAATATAGCTTGAACCTTTTCGGGATCCACCTCTATTCCTTTGGCTGAAATTATGAATCCTAGAAGTTTACCTGAGGTAACCCCAAATGCACACTTTTTTGGATTCAATCTTAACTAAAACTACTCCATTCGATCTAGAATTACTTCCAAATCTTCTAGGTGTGTATCCCTTTGCTTAGACTTGGCCAAGGTATCATCCACATAATCCTCCATGTTTTTATGCATCATATCATGAAATATTGTGGTCATAGCTCTTTGGTATGTGGCTCCTAAATTTTTTAAGCCAAATGGCATGACATTCCAATAATAGGCTCCCCGTGCACATGTGAAGGCTATCTTTTCTTGATCTTCGGGAGCTATTTTTATTTGGTTATAACCAGAAAAACCATCCATTAAAGAGTATATCTCATAGCCCTCAGTCATATCTACTATCATGTCTATGTTAGGGAGTGGAAAGTCATCCTTTGGGCAAGCTTTGTTAAGATCTCTAAATTCTATGCATACATGAATGGACCCATCATGTTTTGAAACTGGAACAATATTTGAGATCCACTCAGCATAGTCAATAGCTCTAATAAATCCTACTCCGAAGAGTTTTTCTAATTCAACCTTAACAAGGAGAGCTATGTGAGGATGCATTTTCCTCAAATTTTGTTTTACTGGTTTAATTCCTAGAGCTATAGATAAGTGATGCATAATAAGATTAGGGTCAAGCCCTGGCATGTCTGAATATGTCCAAGCAAAATTGATTTTCTTCTTTTGTAAGAACTTTGTGTATGCCTCTTTTTCTTGCACTGACAGAGACTGAGCTAGATGTATCACTTATGGAGCCTCTTTCATATTCAAATTTACTATTTGTGTAGGCTCAATAAGAACTGATGACCTATCTTGGAAATAACTCGGTAGGTTATTAAGTACCCCATCCTTAGGTGCCTCAAAGAGGTTTTCACCTTCAGATACGTCTTTTATTTTTACTATTTTAGGTTCTGATACCGCCACAAAGTGGTTTTTGCCATTAGAACCATTTCTCTTTTTTTTTTTTTCTTTTTTTTTTTGACTGAGGTACTTAATATCCTACTCCATCATACTCATTGTAGGTTCACTAGTGGAAGAGACTACGATTTCAAGAGCATTCAAGTAGCAGGCTATCTCGTAGTCATTCTTGAAGGTTGGGAGCTGAGGCTCTTGATAGCACTGAGACAAAAGGCAATTTGAGGAGTCCAATCCTCTAGTCCTACACTAGGCTCATTGGTCACATCGGGTTGAGTACTATAGGTATGGACAACATCCATGTCCAAATCAACTATTTCATCTAAAAGAGAGTCCCACTCAAACTCATGCAAATCTATTTCTGAATCTCTGCTGGGATGTTTACACCAAGAAGGCTTGGGATGCCTTGATGTAGAAGCTTCGAGATTGTGAAGGGTATCACCTTCTCTGGTGTCTATATTTTCAACTACTAAATCATCTAAATCTCCCCAAAGGAGATTGGTGGAAGGCACCCAATCATCAATCATGTCTCATTGGTTTTGAAGATTGGTTGTATAATCTGAGTCACTGTCACTATCCATCACAACTAGGATAGGGACACTTGTCTTCTTTTTATGATCAAATCCTAGGCCGATTGTTGACTTAGTCTTATGACCAAAAAGAGCATGGTTAAGTGGTTCAGCCTTGGCATCTAACCTATGACTAAGAGGGCCATGACCTGGGTAGCCCATGTTTTTAACCATAGTATACCCTCTCCTGTAGGTTTTAGGAGATGGCACAAAATTCTCATTGTGTTGATACTTTTCCTCTCTATAAATCCAATCTCTAATGGATACCTCCTCTTTCTCCTCATGAATAGGTATTGAGGACTCTACAAACTTTCCAAACAAGGTCATAGCTGAGGATGAAGGTTTCCTCTCAGGTGAAGGTTTTCCATAAGACCTAGGTGAGATTGGCATTTTTGTGAAGGAATCCATTTGGTAGTCTCCCATGCCAAGCTATATGGACTTAAACTTACTCTTACACTACTCAAGAGCATCATCAAAATTATCAGCCTCTCTATTCAAAAGGACATGAGAGCCAGCTGAAATTGCATTAACAAATAATGTGCTATCCCCTGGTATGCATACTTCAACTCCATTGTAAGGGAACTTAACACATTGGTGGTAGGTAGATGACACCACTTGCATGTCATGAATCCATGGCCTAGCCAACAAGATATTATATGCCAAAGGTCCAGCATCAACAATCTAGAACAAAATGTCCTTTTCCACAGGACCAATCCTAACAGGAAGAATAGCTAATCCCTTAGAGCTTTGCTTTCCTTCATCATAGGCTTTAATTGTGATCTTCTTCCTAGTGTTAATTATTTTCTCAAAATATCCCAAAGCTTTCAATAGACTCAAAGAGAAAATATTAAGCCCAGCACCCCCATCTATTAACACACACCTAACATGGATTTTGTGGATCATGACCTTGATATGAAGGGCCAAATTGTGTGGATGAATTAATGCTTTATCATCCTCTTTTGAAAATGTGAGGTAATGAGAGCTAGAAAGGTGTTTGACCATGTTCTGGAATTGATCAACATCGATGTCATTAGGAACATTAGTGGCTCACAAGGCATCCTCAAGGACACTCTTGTGTCTAGGAGACAATTCTAAGAGCTCAAAAATGGAAATCTACGCTGGCATTCGCTGTAACTGATCAACAAGGTTGTAACTCATATCAGGACCAACTGCAGACTTGGAAGGAACACTTTTGGACACTGGTTGCTTGGATTTGTTAGAATTAGGACCTCTAATGACAATAGGACCTTGGGACTGACTCCTAGTAACAACATTGAGAGGCTGAGATGACCTTCAAGATTGAGGACCCCTAAGCACAACAATGGGTTCTTCATCAAATATGGGAGGTGAGTTTACATCATAACCATAGGGATCTTTCCCCCTCATCATGTTGACATCATTGTCCACAACTTCAAGCATATTGATGACATTTTCTATAGCTGTATAGGTATAATTGATCATGGCCTTGCCATTCTTGTTTTTAGAAGTCTCCCCCTTCTCATACTTAGGCAAGGGCTCCTTAAAGGCCTTATGGTCTGCATTGGTGGTCAACCCATCAACCTATAATTTCCCAATCTCAATAAGGTCTTGAACAAGATGCTTAAGTTTAAAACAATTTTCAATGTCATGTCCAATCCCATTATGGTATACATAATAAGCTTTCTCATTCCACCAATAAGGTTTAGGATCTGGCATGCGAAACTTTGTAGGATCCTAAGGTTGTGCCAAATTATGAGCAATCAAGGTCTTAAAAATATCTACATAAGAGTCTCCAAGCTTAGTGAATTGCCTCTTTCCTGACTTAGATTTATCTTGATATTTGGGCTTGTGCTCTTGATGATCTAAGGATGTCTGCAACTTCATAGCTTGAACTGCATTAGATAGATTAAGAACTCCTTGTTCCTTAGGTTGTGGAGAATCAACAACTCCATCATTGACTACTTGCTTATTTTTGTTCCAATATGAGTTCTTTTTATCTTTATTGTTGTTGTTATTGTTTGGGCCATTGTTTTTGTTACTTTGTTTGGCCAAAATACCTTGTTCTTTTAGAACATCCTTGATGTGACATGTAGTTTCTACCATAGTGTCAAAAGAATTAAAGACCATTTTTCTAACTTCATATCTTATTTCAGCACTAGATTGCTCACAATTATATCAATCCTTTCTTCCTCAGGGATGGTCCTAGAATATTTGGAGCATAAGCATCTCCACCATTGTAAAAATGTCACAAAGGGTTCCCCCTGATTTTGTTTTAGCTTGCACAAATCAAGCATGGTGACTGACCTTGATAGATTATATACAAAGTATTGCACAAACCTTTGGACAAGTTCTTTAAATGTTTTAATAGGAGGGGTAAGGTTAGTAAACCACTCCATAGCTTGGTCTTTAAAGCTCCTTGGGAATAATCTCATAAGGTAGGAGTCCTCATGATGAAACTCAAAACTCATGATATAGAACTATCGTACATGGTCATGGGGGTCACCACTACCATCATATTTGTCATATGTGGGGATTTCAACCTTTCTAGGAAAATCTACCATAACCACACTCTTGTCAATGGGATTGGGACATATGGAGTCCAAGTTGAAGGTATTCTTTGGAGCCATCATTTTCTTCATAGTCTTTTGCATTTGCTTAATCACTTCATCAGTTGAAGGGTTTTGCTTCTTAATTTTTCTATCCACATCAAAGTTGTATGGGACCCTTGCACCCTTGTTGATCAAGCTTTGCAAGAATTGATCCTTATTTTTCTCAACATATTTTTCCACGTATTGTTGAAATAGTGATTCTTGTTGCATTCTCATAAAATCATGAGTATCAAAGTTGGCACTACTTCCTCCATGTTGAGAGCCATGATGTGCTCATTGGGAGGGATCTCTTGATAGTCTAGGAGGTGTGTCTCCTATAGTGTGCATGTCAAGAAGTCCTTCTTCCTCTAGGACTAGCTGATCTTGAAGGGGTCCTTGACCTCCTTTGACTTCTTGGAGTTGCTGAGGGAGTTGATGGTGGAGAGTTGGTTCCACTATTGGTACCCCCGTTGTTAAATTGATTGTTGATTTGTTGGGCCAATATCCTATCTTGTTCCTCTTGGAATGCCTTTCTCTCTATATCCATCAAGGCTCGTTGTTCCTCTTCTAGAAGCCTAAGTTTTTCTTCTTTTGTGACTCATTCATTTTTTGCAGCCTATTTTTCCTACTCAATTCTCTTTAACCTCTCACTTGTATATCTTGAAGTTGTGTTTAGCGGGGAACTTGGTCTTGAATGTTTGTACCAATCATTGGCATGCGTTGTGTTGACATGAGCTTCACTAGATGCATTGTTTTGGTCCTCATGTTGTGACCATGCATCTTGATGAGCTTGTGGATAATGTCTTTCAGCTCGTTGATGAGCATCTAGATATCTTGAATTAATAGGAGGTGATTTAGGTTGATTGCCATCTTCAAATGACATGTTTCTCATATGTCTTTGAAAAATGTCACCAAGTGATGGGTCTATTATTTCCCTTTGTTGTTTGGTCAAGGTATAAATCATATCCATACTTGATGAAAAATGTGCTACAGAGGTACTCAATTTGCTAGGATTACTCTTTGGGTCAAAACAAACCTCAGACTCGCTCTTAGGGGATTGGTAAAAAAATGGGCTCTTTTCCATTTCGCTGTTGACGAGTCTTAACTAAGGGTAACTGATTAAAAGCAACCGGGGGTCATTTCCCTTAATTCACTTGGTACCTTGTTGTAACTGACATGAAAGAAAAGGTTTCTTGATGATAAGGTGACCTCTCAAAGTGTCAACACCAAACTAGGATAATCAAAGTTCTCTAATGTCTAAAAAAAAAAAGGAGATGGTAAGGTAGAAATTGCAAAAGGCATTACCAACACTGTCAAAGAGGTGCTTAAATCAAAGGATCAATATCCTTGCACGTTTGAACCAGGGGGATGGACTTAGCCAAATTGTATAATTAAAATTGAATTTGAATGGAAATGATTTGGACAAAAAGAGTACTAAAATTCTCTAAGAATGTTACTAACAACTCTAGAGATGTACTTTCTCAACAAGAATAATCTTCTAACTTCAAAACTCTTTCCAAGGTGACTTGGTAAATCAAATGACACTACCCATAGAGGGCTAAAAATAGGAATTTAGAGTAAAGACAGGCTTCTAGCAGCAAGATAAGTTACCTTCCTAGAGACCTAGCCAACTAGAAGCAACTACAAAATGACTGAAACCAAGTATACAACAAAGAATTCTCAGGCGACACTTTCCAGGCTAACCAGGCAATACTTCTTACTGAGGCAATACTTCACCTTTCACCAGGCAATAGACCTCACAATATCCAGGTGATAGACTCTAGGCAAGTCGGGCGATAGTCCAGAAGGAATGAACTATCGCATGATATTTCTTCCCAAAGCAAGCGATACTGTTGCTAGTTTGTAGGACACTTGACCAGAATAGTGTGAAATGTGTGTTTTCAAGTCTGTTTGATCAAAATTTTCAATATGAGGGTTGATGTTTTCAAACTCATTCACAATATCAGTAGAAATTCAACAGGTTTGCAAACAGTAAGGGATCATACATGTGTCTCAAAACACTTGAAACAAGGGCAAAAGCAACCTTGCCAAGACAAACACTTGTGATATCAAAATAGAAAAGCACCCTATGAATACTACCAATTGTTTGAATGTTCAAGAATGTTAACACTGGTATTACACAATCGAAAACACTTCAAGCAATATCTATCCTAGAAAGTCAAGGCTCATTACTTATCAACTTGGCCCACAGCTTGATGTCCCCTCACCTGACATAAAGTGGTTACCCACAATAGATGTTGGCTTTGTCATGGAAGTGTCAATGACACAACCAAAGGAACACATATGGTGAGTATCTTGAGGTGATCCAGGTTATTCCACTTGGATCAATCCTTGCACCAAGAAGCTAAGTGGAAAAATAGGGTGGCTTCTAACTATGGTTCTTAATAAGGGCTTTCATTTTTAGTACCCCTCTTTCTCCCCAAAGGGACTCCTCACCTTGTGGCAAGTAACAGACCTCACAACCTCAAGAGTACCTTAAGCATTCTTGCTCAATATTTTCCTCATGGTCACAATCCCACAAGTACTCACATCAAGCCAAGACAAGCACTACATCTACCAAGGTTTTGTGTCCTTGATAGCCTTGAGTTTATAGTGGGTCAGAATAGCTAGCAATAAGCTTGTCCCCACTTGGGTCGTTCCTCTTGATTGCTCAAGAGCAAGCCCGCTAAAGAATTCTAACAATCTAAACAAAAATTGGATCAACTTATGAGATTCAAGGATTTTGTTTCACCACAAGGGTGAAGAGCATACTCCCTTATCCCAAAGCTTTCTCCCAAACACACCAAGAAAAGTTCAATTACCCTCTTGCTTCCAAAATCCTAAGATGGGTCAAGATTTTCTGGTTCACCACAAGGGTGAAGAGCATACTTCTCCTACCACCTCAAAATTTCTTCCACAAGATATTATGTGCCTACTAAAGGAAACAACTAGTAAATGCCACACTTATGAAAATAAAAACAAGCACTTGATTGGGTTTTTATGCTTTGGGCAGCCCTACAAAAACTATTAGTAGCCCTTGTGCATTTGAAGCTTTGACATGCATTCTTTTGGAAAAATATTTCAAGCAAATGTACCTACAACCACAACTTATTAGGCCCACAAGGTTAGAAAAATCTCAAAATCCAAATGAAATTTGCAACTAAACTCTGCTTAACCATAGTGAACTAAACCAACAAACTAATTAAATCTAAACTCGGCCCAAAAGATTTAGAAAGACAAGTCACTGTTGGATACAATCAATAGTATGAACACTAGAAGTATTGTGCGATACTTTTCAGTATACCGGGGTGATAGTTTACTTCTGGGTGATACTTCGCTCTATACCAAGTGATACTTCGCTCGAGACCAGGCAATATTCTCTGCAATAGCTAGGTGATACTTCTGACAATTGAAGTATCATGTGCACATACAGAGAACTATCGCATGATAATTCTATAAGTATCACATGATAATCTGAGAAAAAAAACCAAAGACCAAAAATTAAGCTCAAAACTTGCCAAAAAATTGATGAAAATTGACAAAAATGCAGAAAAAAAAGGGACAAAGCTAGTCTACTCTACCCCATGGTGGGAGCCAAAAATGTACACACAAAAGTAGTGTACTTCTATGAATCCTTACAATCAAGAACACTCAAGAATGAGGTCTCAAAAATTGATCCATAGCTCTCTATGTATGGATTTGCAAGAGTGTAAAATTGCTCTCAGCTAGAGCTAATAAACTTAATGACCTTGCTAGTCAACCACACAATGAGAGATTCAAGTGAAGACAAGGGAAAGAATGCCAATATCTCCAAGAATCAAATGAAATGCAATGCAAGTAAGCTAATAATGAAGATGCAAGCTAATCTATGAAAATGAAAGTACAAACTAGGCTATGAAAGGAAAGTACAAGTCTTACAATCCCTCCTAATTAAACTATGTGAGATTAATCTATAGCATGAAGAAAATCTATACTAAGAATGCCATGAGTATGCAACTATGAAAGAAAGAAAGCAAGCTAAATGAAAGGCAACAACAATGTCTTCAAAGCTTGAATGCAAGAATGTCTTCAAAGAGCTCCAAATAACCTAGAAAGCATGCAGCATAACATTAGCATAAAAGAGAATGACCCAAAATGAGGAAGAGAGCTCTTCTTTTATAGGAAATGAGGAGAAATGGACCATGGAGATTAAGAAGCAAAAGACTTAATCAATGGTGGAGCATCAAAGAGGAGCAATCCATGTGCACAAGTATCCTCCAATGAGAAAATAAGAGCTGACTTTTGTGTCCATATGAGACAAAAAGTGTTTTTCTCCTTTTTATAAAATAGGAATAATGCTTTATTTGTGCAACTTAGGATAAGATGAAAAGTGGGGGATTTTTATTTAATAAAAGGGGAGGAAATATTCCTTTTAAATAAATAAAGACTTAGGATAAAATGGTTATCCCAAGGCAAATAATCGAAAATGATAAAATAGGACTTGATCAAGAAAATTGATATAATTGAAAATGTTGATTTTTGAAAATATTGATTCAGGGATTTGATAAATTGTTGAATGGGGGCCCAAAGTCTAGGTGACCATTTTAGGGTGCATACACAAGGAATGCCAATTAGGAAAAATGACAAAGTCAAGTTTCAATGGAGAAAATCCTTTACTTCTAAAAACATTTTAGATTTGGTTCATATTGACTTTTGTGGACCTATGGGTGTACAAAAATACTATGGTGCTAGATACTTTATTTTTTTTGGTCATGATCATACTAGGATGATGCATGTGATGTTTCTAAAAGAAAAATCTGAATCTTTTCAATTCTTTAAGTGGTATTTGGCTAAATTTGAGACAGGTAGGAACTTGAAATGTCTTAGATCTGACTAAGGTGGAGGATTTACATAAAATGAATTTAATATGTTTTGCAATGATAGAGGAATTAAAAGATTGATGTTTGCACCTAGAACACCTCCACAGAATGGTATAGAAAAAAGGAGAAATAGATCTATCTTGGATTGTGCAAGGAAATTGATGATTGAAAAGAATGTGGCACAAAAATATTGGAAATAAGCTATAAGCACTGTTGTCTACACTCTTAACCAGGTACAGATCAAGAAAGGTACAAATCTGACACCCTATGAACTATGGCATGGGCATGCACCGAGTGTTAAATACTTTAGAATCTTTAGAAGTAAGTGCTATATATTAAAAGACACTAGGAATGGAAATTTTGATGCTAAGAGTGATGAAGGCATATTCCTAGGATACTCCACAAATATTAAAGCTTATAAGTGTTTGAACTCTAACACTAAAAAAATTGTGGAAAGTGTGAATGTCAAAATTGATGAGTATGCAAAAAGAAATGAAGCTAATAGTAAAAGAGAACTAGAAGATTATAGACCTTTTGTGTACATTGAAGAAGAAGAAGATGCAAGTAACAAACTTGCACTTGATGCCGAGTCTCGAGTAAGCAACGCTAAGCGACAGATAGAAGTTGTCGAGTGTTAGGAAAACAATGTCGAGAGAGAACAAGAACATGTCAAGCTATAAGAAAATGTTGTTGACTATTAGGAAGATGTTGTCGATCATTCTAAAGTTGAATCTGACAATCTTACTGAGGAACATGATGAAATAAAGGAGAGAACATCTAAACCTATTTTGGCAAGATATGTAAGAAGACATCATAAAACTGAACAAATAATTGGAGACAAAGATACTAGAATTCAGACCAGAAGTAAGACTAAGGATCCAACATGTCTACTATGTGAATTTGAACCGAAGACAACTAGAGAAGCATTGGAGAATGAAGACTGGATACAAGCAATGAATGAAGAAATTGACTAGATTGAGAAGAATGATACTTGGACTCTGGTGTCGAGACCTAAAAACAAAAACGTTATAGGAACAAAATGGGTATTTTGGAATAAGATGAATGAAAATGGTGAAATCACTAGGAACAAAGCTAGGCTAGTATGCAAAGGCTACGCACAAGAAGAAGGAATAGACTATGGGGAGACATTTTCCCCTATAGCTAGATTGGAAGGAGTAAGAACTCTACTTGCATATGCTGCTTATAAAGATTTCAAGGTATATCAAATGGATGTCAAGTTTGCATTTTTGAATGGTATACTAGAAGAAGAAGTTTACATAGACCAACCAAAAGGTTTTATTGATCCAAATAGAAGACACATGGTGTGAAAACTAAACAAAGCATTATATGGATTGAAGCAAGCTCCCAGAGCATGGTATGAGAGGTTGCACAACTACTTGATACAAATTGGATTTTCAAGAACAAATGACACAAGCAATCTATACATGAAGGATGAAGAAGGTAAAGATATCCTATTGGCAAAAAAATTTGTTGATGACATTATTTTGGGTGGACAAGATGCATTATGTAAAAGTTTCTCAAATGAAATGCAAACTAAATTTGAAATGAGTATGTTTGGTGAGATCAAATTCTTTGTTGGTTTACAAGTATATCAGAGGAAGAATGGAATTTTCATTACACAGTCTAAGTATGTTAATGAAATACTAAAAAAAATTGGGATGGAAGATGCTAAACTAGTGGGAACTCCCATGGTTACTAGACAAAAGTTATCTAAGAATGATGATGTTGTAGAAGTGAATCAGACTTTGTACCAATCCATGATTGGAAAATTATAGTATGTTGTACTTAGCAGACTAGATATTGCATTAGCTATTGGGATTGTGGCAAGATTCTCTGCCAATCCTAAGGAAACACATATGATGGTCATGAAAAGAATTATGAGATTCTTGAAAGGAACTATTGACTATGGTCTATATTATAAGAAGGCTGAAAAATTTAAGCTCTGAGTTTATACATATGCTGATTGGGCAAGAAATGTAGATGATAGAAAGAGTACTAGTGGTGGAGCTTTCTTTCTTAGACAAAGATTAGTCTCCTGGACAAGAAAGAAACAAATTTGCATTTCCCAATCTACTGTCGAGGCCGAGTATGTTGCTGCTATAGTAAACTGTTCAAACTTGGTATGGATAAAATAATTGTTGATAGGCATGAAAGAAGAAATCATTGAACCTATTTTTATTTTCTATGACAACACAAGTGCTATCAATATTTCTAAAAATCCAATGATGCACACTAAGACCAAACACATTGCAATCAAGTATCACTACTTGAGAGAATTAGTACAAGATAAAGAAGTCTGAATGGAATATGTGAATACAAAAGAATAATTAGCAGACATATTCACTAAAGCTTTACCCAGAGAAGCTCATGAGTATTTGAGAAGTCAATTAGGGGTTCTTCCCCTAGTTGAGGCTGCCTAGACAAGCTAGGAGTACTGCATCAAATGTGCTATAGCAGAATATTTGACAAATTGATGCAGAAGATTGTCACACTGTAGGGCTCACCTAGAGTTGAGAAGAGAAGAAAATACAAGAAATCAATCATAAGCAAGATGACAGAGGGAGAAACACTGAGCTGCATAGATATTATCTACATCTGATGGATGTATGTTTTAGTTGTTTCTTTGGAATTTTTGTCAAAGACGGAGAAGAAACCGATATGATAACACATGATATTGGAAGGCAAGAGGGAGATGAGCTGATGGAACTAAAAGGAAAGAGGGAGATGAAATGAAGAAACTGAAGACAAGGATGATGAACTGAAATGAATGATTAGGATAGAGGGAGATCTGAATACTTTTGATAGTCACAGAAGTGAGGCTTATAAGATTCTGAATCAGAATGAAGCTAAGGATATTATAAAATTATTTTCTAATGGACAGATAAGTTTTGGATTGGTTGGTAATCCATGTGTTATTCAAGTGATATCATATGGCGTTTCCATCAATTCCAAAGAGGGAGATTGTTGGAAACTACAATTGAAACAATTATTGTATTGTCATTGATGTCAAACCTTAACTGGTAAGACTGTTGCTACTTAGGAAAGTACTATATCTATTTGAGTGTTGCTAAGGGGCTAAGCAAGGTTGGTAACAATAGCACCTAAGGAAAGGTTGAGTTATCTTGATACTACAAAGTGTACTTGACTATGTTGCACAATGATGAGATAATGTATTGTTTATCTTAGTAAGACTGAAGACTAAATTGGTAGGCTTAACTGAGCAAAGAATGGAAAAATCATGTTTAAGCCGAGTGATGTTAGTGTCAACTGAGTTAGTATATGCCAAGCAAAATTATGGTGTCGACCAAGCATCAGTAAATTGTCGCAGAAGACAGTGTAAGTCAAGGAAACAGTTTTATTAATGACCAAGCTTTCTACATGAAGACCGAGTGAACAATCACAATATTGACCGAGCATCAGCAATTTCATATTTGAAGAAAATTTAATTTTGGAGCTGACATTGTTGAATTCTTGGATTATGTAAAACTTGTTGACTTTATTTAGTGATTGTTTAGAAGCATTAAATGCATTGTAAAACATTTTATTGTAAATCTTTAAGAGATTTGAGATGATTCTAGAAAAGGAGCTGAAGAACATGAAGCAGGTAGATTCAATGAATTTGACCTAACCCTAAGATCTACAATTGAGATTGAGCAGAAAAAGATGAGTTAACCTAATTGAGGAAAATATAAGGGAACCTGAGCATTTTGATATGTATGTACATGGAGAACAGAGAATGTTGGATTGAATACGTAGAAAAGACTGAAGGAGAATTGTGGTAATTGCTTAAAGAAAAGTTATGAGAAAATCAAAGATGGAAATGGCAAAGTTTCAAAGTTAGTAAACCAGCATTAGTGTACAGAATCAGATCTGATATTTGCAAAGTGAGTTGTATATTTTTCAAATAATACTGCTACTACTTTCTAACCATTGTAACAGTTAAAATCCTTTTAATAGAGGTTGACCTAATAGTCATACGTTAAATCCTTTGAACAGGGTTTCATTCTAATGGAGTGTATGTAAGTCCTATGACTAGGCTCACTTTTAATAGGGTGATTGAAATCCTTTAACCGGATCACACCTAACAGTGTGTATTGTAACCTTTGACAGGGTTGGATTTTTACCAAGCTCACTTCAGAAGAGTGAAAATAATAGTAGCATGTTACAAAGTGGTTTTTCCCAAATTGGGTTTGCACTATAAATCCTGGTGTTAATACTTGTGTGAATGTTTTGGTTTGAACATTACTATGTTTTGCAAGTTAAGTTACAGTTGGGTAGTGGACTGCATTGTTAGATGTTTCTATTATTGAATCAGTGATGACCGAGTTTGTTTTGGTTTTGGATCTGATTTAAGGATAAATTTTTGAGATTGTTTTATACATCAAGACTTGAGAACAACTAATTCAATCCCCCCTATTTGTTTTTCTAAATCATATTAACACTTATGTTGTTCTTAAATTCATTATGATGTAACTCAAGGAATAATAAGACCTTGTGAAATATTATATAATTCATTTATAATAATTTTTTTAGTTTGTGCAATTAGGTCCTTATAAAGTTCATTGATCAATGTCATCAAAATGAGTTAAAAAATCCAAGGGTACAAGTGGTATAAAGTGTCTCATTCAATATATTTTAAGTTGTTAAAATTATCCATGTAGTTTACTAGGAAGTAGGAGTTCAAAATCCCAAAGTTTTCAAGTTGTTATATAATGAATGGGAATTAAGTTTTATCTAATTTTCCTTGAATGAATGAGTTCTTAACATGATTATTTGATTATATATATTTATTTATCTTATTAGATGGATTGGAAATGGTCTAAAATCAATTGGAATGTGTAGAAAAGGTAATTATATATTTTTTGAATCTATTTAGGCAAACTTCCATGTACTACATTGATAGATCTAGTGGAATTACTAAAATATATTCTAAACCCTCAATATTAGTGGACTATGTAAGAGTATGATAATAACTTAGTTTCCAAGCCTTAAATATTTAAGATCCTTTGGAGTTTCTTAGTACACTCAAATATCTTTCAAATGGAATTGGTTTGGATTTAAAAGGTTTCAATTTTTTTGAGAAAAGTGATGCCCTAGAGGGCTCTTCTCATAAATTTGTTGTGATTTGGAAATGCAAGTTAAAGTTTGGAGTATATTGATATTATATGATTTGTTGATGGAAACTAAGAGTTTTATAATGGCATGGTGATGTATTTAAACTTTGTGACAAACATGGATAATAAATCCATGAGTATTTGAACATCTAGTTCAATAGGTAGAATCTAACTTTCCTTAAACAATAACAGTGAATACTTATGAAATTTTGAACTCTGACCATATTTATATGGATGATGATAGTCATAGTGGAAACCTATTTATTTGCTAAGGTAATTTGAAATGAAAGTTTCACATGTAAGAAAAATTACAACTACAACACATCTTTGTTGTTGGATTAGTTATTTTTTACTTGTTTGGAGTTGTTGGTTGGTTGAATGGATAAGGATTTGGTATAGAATGGTTAAGGGTGATTTTTGTTATTAGTCATTATAATATTAATATAATTGATGAAGTTTAGCATTTTATTATGATCAGAGCTCATAGTGTAATTATTTTAGGCTTGAGAAATATGGTTACTAACATGAACATTGATTTCCTCATGTGTAAGTAGAAGGGTTCATTTGAGATGTGGTCATCATACAAGGAGTTTAGAGATGAAGGTAAGAACTCTTAGAAATATCTCAAGTAAACTATAGGTGCAATATGCAGGCACTTTAAAGGTTATGTGAAATGACCTTAATAGTGGAGAATTGTAGAGTAAAAGGTAATGAAAATGGTGAGTTGTTGGCTTTGAGTGTGTATTGCAATGGTAAGGCCTAAAGTGTAGTATGAACTACTAGATGAATTTACTCTTTGAAAGAAATGAATCATCTGATTGGATGTTTATGTAATCTGGAAAATGTTAAGTATATTGAAATGTTAAATTCCTTAGAACACCAATAGATTTATGTATGATACAAGGATTGATTATCCTAATGAAGAATTGGATGTTCTCTATGTTTATATTGTTGAATGTAACTAAATATGCCTAAAATATGTTAGTTATATTGAGTTTCTAACTAAAACTCCATGGTTTATTTAGTTTTTTTATCAAGGATTTCCATGCTTATATGCATCGGGTACTAACCTAGCCTTGTCATACTAGGTGTTGAGCCTTTGCAACCTGCTAGGATGAATTTGTAAATGGGCTCCTTTTTTAATGAAATAATTTTCTAAGTGGAGAGACATAATTACCTATATAAATTTTTTGAATTGTCTCAAGTATTATTGTGTTGAGAAATACGTTATGTTAGTAATGTTTCCACTTTGTTTAAAAAAGTTGAAAACTATTCAAGCCTTCAACCTTAAATTGCAATAGTATCTTACCGGTTCAACTTGAAGTGCTTGCATATTATCTAGAATAGATCCTTGAACCCTAAAGAGTGTAAGTACATTTCCCTTGTAGGTATCATCATCAATCCCATTTTTAATAATGTATTCCTTGTACACAATTCTAAGTCCACCCTGAAAGTACACAAAAGGAAAATAATATGGAAATATAAATTTTTTAATCCTAAATAATATTTAAAATAATTAGGAAATGCAAAATATGTTCATTAAGGAAAATAAATTTCAAAATTAGAATTCAAAGATAAAATTTTCAAAATGATAATTCAAATTCAAGAACATTGCAAAATGTCAAGCCTTCAAGAAAAGATGAGTCAATAGATGAAATAATTTAATGCTAAATAGATAGTACCTTCTAAAAAATGAATCTTTGTAAGATTGAAAAGAAGTGAGGATGGTACATGAACACCCAAGGCCATGGTAGCTTCTATGAGGAAAAGTTAAAAATTCTATGTTTTGTGTTAGATAAGTTCTAAGGGGCCATTTTAAAATGTATAATCATCAATCCATGTAATTGAAGAATATTTTGAGTTCCGCGGGAGAAGCTAGCCAAGTAATTTCCAATGTTGGCATATGAAATTAAGAGTATCAAATGATGTATCTAAGTTCTCATAGGAGGTTCAAGGTTTTTGTTTAGGTGAGTTAAAACATCCATTTGCAATAAGGCCTTATAAGATTTCTTGTCAAGGTATAAGGTTATTTTGATAAATTTTGAATAAGGCTATTTTATAATAAGGCCTTACAAGGTTGCATGTCAATGTACAAGAATGTCAATTATAAGGGTAAAGGTAGTAGTTAAGGATGCCACTATACAAAAATATGATAATTAAATTTCATAGAAAAAGGTATATAAGTTTACTATCACAATATAATAAATAATTGATGAATTATATTTACGCAACTGCAACCTTTTGAACACATTTATAAAAAATTTAACACAAACTCATTCATTTCCAAGTTACGAAAGAAATATAGCAATAGTCCCTAGGATAACTGGGTTTATTGGATGAGGTTTGTCACTACTTCAATCTCATGAATAATACTTATTTCATTACTCTTATCAATCAAACCCATAAATAGAATCGATAGATGCAATTCTTGAGAAATTGGCTTGGGAAATGAAGGCAATAGGGTATTCTCCATATAATCAAAGTATTCTCTCATGACTTGTAAGAAGAGGAAAAAAAATTATTCCTCTACCATCATCATGAAAAGTTAGCAATCACATTTGGTTTGTTATACATGAATCCTATAAAACTTATTAGAGTTGTTAAGAACCTTTGAGTACATGTTGATTGTCATGGTAAAGCTAAATTCATCTGCAAGATTGCTGCTAGAGAAATTGATATGAGAGATGAAAACCAATTCCATCTTTTTAAATAGGGAAAATATAATTGTGGAGATTATTGGTGATTCTAAATGAGCTAACATGAAAAATAAGTGTTTACTCCTATTTCAAGGTAGATTGTATAAGTCTCAAAGCTCTTAACATGGCCTACCCCTCATAGGGTAGATTATATTTTGTGATCAAATTTGTAGCCCTAATAGGAAAACTTTATACTACAGTAGTGAAGATTTGTGGGTGTCATCCCCACCCCAGTTTTACCTTTCAAGGGTTCCTGGGTAACCAAAATTACCATGTTATGTTTATTTTCATGGGTTATGTTTGGCTCATTAGATCCATTACATAGTTGAAGTTTTAAGTTAATGATATCCAAGTTTTCATTTATTTCAAAATGGATAAATCAGTGATATTTGATTCACCCCCACCCCTCTAAGTATCACATTTCCCTAATAGATTTCCAACAGTATATCATACTATGTAGATGCAATTTTCTTTAAGAATGTCATCAAGTATGTTTTTGTTTTTGGTAGCACACCAACATCCCTCATGAGGATTCACGACATGATTTAACAACGTCTTGTGTCTTATATAAGTGTAGTGGTTGAATCGGGCATTAACACATTGATATTTTGGTGTAATTAAACCTACTACTTACAGGATCAGGTATCATATCTTGGTAACATATTTTTATCCATGCAAGCTATGATGACTAATATTGCGAGGGATTGTTGGAAATGTGTCAATGCTCCTCGTGGGGACCCATGACATGGTTTAAAATCCTTCTTTGTGTTCTATAAGTCTAGTGGTTTTATCAAGAATTGAAAGGTTGATCTTTTAGTGTAATTACAACCACTACTTGTAATAGATACAATAGATTTGACTCAACACAAGAAATGAAAAAATATTATGTAAGACAAAACATCATAAAATTGATGTTATAATTCACCTCAATATTGAGCTGAAGAATAAATAAAGGTGAAGATTTGATCGATGAATTTAGATCTCCTTCCTTTATGTCAAACCCCTTTTCTTGGCCTTCAATAGGGAAAAGAGATAGATCTATGAAAGGAAATGCCTTGTATCCTTAATAATAGTTTCCTTTCATGGATTATTTCTTACAATTGAATGTCATAAATGCACAATTTATTTCTTGATAATGCTTACATGAAGATGAGATGTAAATATTAGAGGAACATACTTCCTTTTTTACATATTTTGGCAATCATATTTCACAAGTTCGACCTCAACTAATCACTTAGCAGAAACACACTAACATCGGACCTAGAGTTCACTAAAAAGAAAATCCCTAGAATAAGGCTAAATTGGGTCAATTTTGTGTAGGACAAGGCCAAATTAATTTGAATTTATCTATATAAATTTTTCCTAGGGCCTAGGGTTGTTTTCCAAGAAGGAGATTTAAAAATCTTAGTCTTCCCAAAAATCAGGAGAAATCTTGAAATCCAAAAATATCTATAAAGGACCTAGGTAGAAAATGAATTATGTGAATAGATGGAAAATGGTTAAATATACATAGAAATTAGAGAAAACCTTGAGTGTAAAGGAGGGGGCCTATATCTAAATTAAGTATACATTTAAGTAAAATATGAGGTCCTTTCAAAAGAAACACACTAAAGTGAGCTAAAAATGGTCCAAAAATGTACACAAATTAAATGCTTACTTTTTAGGATGATACAAGAAGAAGTATCTTTTGGATAATATACCAAAAAATACTTTAATACTACAAAAAAATTCTAATAGTTAGCTTCCATTTTATTGACCAAACATTTCACTTGAGCTAATGTAATAAATATTTATTCAATCATTTATGGACCACCAAGACTAACAACCACCATTTTTCATACTACTATGATGTATTTAGATAACCTTGTTTGATATCAATCAGAACCAAACACATGAGGTCAAGAATCACCCACTTTATCATTGATGGAAAATATACATAACTCTACTCCCCTATTGATCTTTATCCACTATATATTTTTATATTATTCTATACTACTACCTATCTAACATCAATTAAAAAGACTGCCCAAAAAGGAAAATTGAACATCAAAAAAGAAGTGTCACAAATTTATTGACCTATAAAATTTTTCTTTTACCTCTCTTTGATTTATAGAAAATATCCTTTTAGGGTTGTATTTTCAACTGGACAATCTAGCATATGGTGGTACAGATTATTAGTGAATCAATTTTTCTAGTTAAATTATTTGGGAAAATGAGACTTATGTTTTTTTGGTTATTCAAAGAGACTGGTGATATTTTCTAGCCTTCATTTAGCTATCTCCTTGACCTTCCAAAAGGTATTTATCACATTCTTACTCTAATTCTAAATATGAACCACCTTTTTTAGAAAGGATTGTATCCTTTATCTCTATGAATCATCCCTATCATTTCTTTATCATCATTAATCGACTCTAGATCATCAACCTCAATTATCTCTTCATATTCTTCAATTTTCATTAGCTTATTTGATTCTAGAGGAGAACAAAAAACTACCATCTGTAGTTTGATTTTTCTCATAGGAAACTTTCCCTGAAAATAATTACACTACAAGCTAGGGACATAAAAAACTCATACTTGCAAGATTCATGAATTAGTCGTTACACACTTTTTATTTCTCTTTCAGGAAACATAAGTACCAGTAATTCTTTTGGCAATGAGAACATCAAACTTCTATACAATATTATCCTTCACTAGTAGAGATTTGAAGAAATAAAGAACCAAAAACATCATCAAGAAACTAAACTAGAAAGAATATCCACTATCATTTATCATATAAATATTGTCTCGTAACTATTTCATCAACAAATCGGAGAAATCAAATTTCTTGTCTTCTTCCACCATTCGATGTGCTTTGAGTACAACTATACTAAAAATTACACCTTTTGTATTAATAAAATAAGCATAATAATAAATTCCATAAGCAACATACCTTATTACAGGGTCCACAATGTTAGAATGCGTAAATTAATTATGTTGATTATCGGTGCAAACAAGAGCTGACCAATACTACATCCACCAGTGTTGACCCAGCCACCTCAGTGTCACTCTCAACCGCCCATTCACTGTCCAACATTAATACTCCTGCTAAATCTGTGACTTTCATTTAATGTATATTTATCTATAAATTAATAGATGAAGGCTTGTGTTCGGCAAAGCCCATATTTAGGTTTCTCTTTGGTTTCTTCTGTCTGTGCCTAATTTTCAATATGGTATCAAAGCTGATGGTCCAAGAGATTGGAGAGAGAAAGAAGAATATGGTCATTAGAACCATGTTTTAGTTAGTTTCCCATAGTGATGTTTTATGGTCATTAGATCCATGTTTGTTCCAAGTCTTTTGTCTAGTTTTTGACAATTTGAATAAATAGTTGATTGTATAACATGATTTGTTGATGTATATAAGAGATATCTTTTTTTGGGAGCTGCATGTTAAGAGGGAGGTGACACTGTTGAATTATTGTTAATCATGTTTGTAATCAAAGAATATGCCAATCAAATATAGATAAGATTTGTAGCAGTTGCTGAGGAGATAGAGAGGAATTTATTTTAAACAATTTGGTTAGTATGGGCTTAATTTTAGCTGTTAAATCTGTGGTATTTATGGGAGTTGTGTGCCTTGGTATTTTTTGTGTAAGTTATGATTTATAGTCATAGATGTCATCTATAGGGTAAACTTGTTTAGTTGTATGTCATGCTTGCATTTTCTAAAGTAAAGTTGCCTAAGAAATAAAGTAACTAAGTTGTAGGACTGGGTGAAGTTGTTTCTTGCTGGAGGATGGATTGTTGTCATGGTATAATGAGGTCTGTCTATAATGTGTTTTCTGATTTGGGGTGCAAAGTGCTCAAGTTGGCATTGAGAGAATTTGACTATCTCAATGTGACAACTACGTTGTTGTCATTTGTGGTCATAGAAGATTGTTGGATTGATATCCTTCAAGAGAGTGATGAAGATTGAATTAGTGATGGTTTTTAATGGGCATATGTATTTTTAATTATTCTTCTGAGTGTGAATCAACTTTGTTAAAAGACAAATCTAGAGTATGTAAGGGGTGCATTATCGGTTGTACCTGACACCTTGAGGTTTTTTGGTTTAACATATTGATGAACCATGTATCTGAAAAGGATTCCTATACAACTGGTGAGTATAGCGGTTGGGTACCCATGTACCTCGACAGATGGATTTCTTTTTATATGGACTCAATAATCACATTTTGATGCAGGTATAGAAGGAGAATAGCCCAAAGTGGTGACCATTTCCCCATTGTGATGGTTTGTGACCAATGTGTGCTTGGTTTGTGGTAATCCAAAACCACTTGAGTGCATAGTTTAATGTGATCTTGAAACCATTTGTGAGTGGGGTTCGTGGTGAGCCAAAACCACTTTAGTGCAAAGTTTGTGGTGTTTTTGAAACCACTTGTGTGATGTTTGTCCAGAGTTCATGGTGAGCTTGAAACCACTACAAAATATCATGGGTTAGGGGGTAAACTGTCAAAACCCAAATTGATTATGATGAGGGGAATTAATATGAAAGATTAAATTGCAAATGGGTACCTAATAGGGCTTTAGACCTGGACCTATTACGCTGATTATTGGTGCACACAAGAGTTGACCAATGCTGCAGCCACCAGTGTTGACCCAACCACCTCAGTGTCACTCTCAACTGCCCATTCACCATCCAACATTAATACACCAGCTAAATCTGTGACTTGCATTTAATGTGTATTTATCTATAAATTAATAGATGAGGGCTTGTGTTCAGCAGAGCCCATATTTGGGTTTCTCTTCGGTGTCTTCCATCTGTGCCTAATTTTTAATACACACTAATACCAATTTACAATTTAATATTATCTCCCATGACACTAATTAGGACACTAACCTCTTTGTTCTTTATTGACTTGGTCACTAGAACAAGTCCAACCCTACAAACACTTGTAATAGTTGATATACTTTTCTTCATAATCTTAAAAGGTTTGTTCAACATAATGGAATTATATTGGATAATACTTAAAATAAACTTAATGGAGTCTTCATTGGAAAACCATAAAACTCAATCCAAATATCTAGCTCAAAAATCTCAATTTTTTTCAAATCATCTATTGTGAAACCATTTTCAAGTGATTTAATTTTTATGTTATTAAATTCATCTAATTTTACCTTATCAAAATCTATACAACCCCTAAACATATTGTTTATCATCTTCTATTCCATACCTTTCTGCTCAAACTACCTTTGTTTTATCATTCATTTCACTTTAGTGCAAGATCTCTTCTTCACATAATATAAAAAAATGATCCAAAAATCAATATTTAACTTTCTTGTTATGATTATGATTTTACTGCCAAAAGTCTATTTTCAATCATTTATACAACATATGTATGCAATCTATGAGAATATACTAGTTATGTTATCAAAACATGTCATGTAATAACTACGACATGAAAAACTTCAGCAAAGGGAGCAAAAATATTTTTCTATCAAGCTCCACCTAGTCTCTAGCAAAGAAATTAGTTTTTAGATAGTAAAGCACTTGTACTAGGATCTATTATAACTAAATCATTATAATTTGATTATTTCTTTTCCAAAACCATTAAGTCATTCTTAAATGCATCTTCCTTTTTTGAATGATAGTAGTGGTTCGTCCCGCCCTTGAATCATAGTTCTCTAAGCACATTACTTGATATTCTTCAGATTAGATTTTGTCAAACTTGTCTTAAAACTTCACTAATTAACTCTATGACCATAACCATAGAGTAAATGAAAATATCCATGAAATAATTTACCTAGAACTAATCTATCAAAAATTGTATTCATTCTATAGTTACATTCTTTATGATCAAAATTGTTACAAATAACACATTGGATATTTTGACTCCATTTTTAATTGCACTCAATAACCTTATGTAAAAATCTATTGCACTAAAAATAATAACCATTAAATGACATGGGTAGCTTTGAGTATTGGGTTTCCAAACTAGAGGCCTTCTTATTGAAGTTCTTTAATTCTAGACTAGGCTCATATCTTTAGATTTCACTTTAGTTCTTGCCTTGTCTTCACCTACATTATTTGATCCTAATATATTTTTGTTTATTGATGGTTTCTGTACAATGAATAACTCATCCACTACCATAATACATTATTTAATTTTTACTCAAATTTTAGATTGACAATTTCTTCATTCAGTTTTCTACATTCTTCTGATTTCTAATTAAGATTTTCTTTAGAATTTCCTTCACTTTCCTTCTTTCTTCAATCTTTAGATTCCAATATTAAATTGTATCTTTTTTCTGTTCAACTCTTTTCTAACTTCGTTTTACCTCATCTTCAATTTCTAAATCTAACTTCTCAGCTCCTCAACACATTTATTTTCTTCCTAAATATTTTCTTTTAATTATTCATCCTCTAAATCAACGTTCTATAGATCATCAAGAGATGTCATCAAATCTTCATTTGAGTTTTACTCTTCTACAATGATTTTTTAAATTCTTCCAATATCTTCCTTACATGGTTAGGACAAGTGAAGACTCTGATACCAATTGATGAATATCTAAGAGAATTGAGGAGGAGGGTTGAATCAATTGTAGAGTATAAATTTTACCAATTTCATAGATTCAAAACTAAAAGATTAATTCTTTATCTACTTAATGACTTCAGATTTAATTATGAATAAGAAGACATGATTTTTACATAATGAATGCTAGATTTTTACTTGGAATGCCCAAGATGGAGAAAAATACAAAAGACTAATTCTCATGAATAAAAACATTAGTTAAGATACTTTTAGGTTTCATGCCTCTGTAAACCCATTTTTTCTTTATTTTCAAAATATTAGTTAAGGTACCTTTTACAATGGCTAGCACATTTTTATAATGCCCACTTCAAGTAGGTTCACAATTTGGAAAGGCTCACTATCAGTACCACAAGGCCACCTGCTGTAATGAATGGAGAACTCTTTGATGGGCTTTAAGATGATATGCAAAATTCTCAGCTTGATTATCGGGGTCTATTTTGTAGACAGTTTTTGTCAAATAATTTCACTTTTCAATTCACAAGCGCGATCATTTATGTTGGTGAAGCTAAAAGATGATTGAGAGAATCTCTTCCATTAGAGCCATCTTTTGCCTCATAATCAATGATTTGATGGGCCATTTTTTAACTGTTGTAAGAACTTGAAACTTCAAATAGTCAACAAGTAATGGGTGATTGTTGTCAGACTCCACATATATATAGAATACCAATTAATTAAGAGTTGTGAATGAATAGATGAAATTGATTAGAAAAGGCAAGAACGTTTAAGGCCCCTTTGGTGCATGGAATTCAAAATAGGTCTATTCTAGAATAAGGACCTTTTAGATTAATTAATCTTGAAAACGAAAGCTGGAATAATCTATTCTTTGTTTGGATCACATAATGTGGAATTTAAATAAGGATTATTTTTCAAAATTATTTTTTCATTTTTTTAATTAATTTGAACAATATGTATTTTTAACTTATTAAAAAATTATAATTAAAAAAAATGTTTTCTTATAAATGTTAATTTTTGAACTTATCATTTTTGTTGCTGATTTTTTAATTAAAATATATATGTTTTTAACTTATATATTTTTAAATTAAAATATGTATTATTAACTTTTTAAAAAAATATTTAAAAAATTAATTAAAAAAAATTATAAAAAGATAATTATTTTTAAAAAAAAAATTATTAAAGAAATTATTAAAAAAATAAGATTATAATTTCTTAACCATTACCCACGGACCTGAAAAACTTATACATTTTGTTGTAATTTCGAATCCATGAAAAGCTTATTCTGGTATAAAAAAACAAATTCCAGATTTTTTTTGGAATTAATTAATCCAAGCATTGGCTTAAAAATGGGGATTAATTTTCTAATTCGGGAATTCAAAAAATATCCACAAATGGAAAATTACTTAATTCTCGCATTAAATAATGACTATTCCAGATTAATACCAGGAACCAAACAAGCCCTTAATTAAGAAGAGTGAATTATTACAGCGAGCGGGGATGAGAAGATAACAGACAATGTGACTTTCAAGATCCTTCAAGATCCAGAACCATAATAGACTATCAAAATTTATTTATTCTCGAAGGAATGAGCAGTGAAGCTTGCCTAAATAGACAAAATTAAAAATAAAGAATTTTTTTTTTTGATATACTCTCTTTAAAAAAAATAAGTCAAGATTCCTTTTAAAATTTGTTATCAAGGTTCATGAATAGGATGAGGATAAATAGAATTTTTAAGATGTTTACATATATTAATTATAAAAAGGTAATTAAAATAGTTGTAGAGATAATTTGCATGTGTAGTTCCAATTTTTATTAATATTTGACATATTATAAAAAAAATCTAACAAATATCAAAAAGGATTTTAGGTCTTAAGTTTTTTTTAATAAATGATCACTTATCATTTTTAGATTGTACATTTAAATTTTTGAAGAAATTTTTTTTGTTTGGCATTTCTTCTTTATGCATTTTAAGTGTGTGAAAAACAAAAAAAAGTGTAAATCTCTTTTGGAAACTCTAATTTGAGTGCCAATTTTTTTAAGTTGTTATTTTCTGAAGTCTAATCTAAATAGATTAGATTTTATACTATAATTAAAATGTGTCATTTCCAATTCTGAAGGTTATCTCTAAAACTAAATCAAGGGGATGTAATATGTGTTATATTATATTTTGTTGGACACTTCTTCTTATATTTATTTAGTTTGAGACAATTTAAGATCCATGGAGATTATGTGTATAATCATAAGCCAAGATAAATTTCCTCTTTTGACCATCATGTCACCTAAACCAAAATTTTATTATTGTATTGTCAAACTAAATTTAGGAAACAATTTATTTTGAAAAAAAACTACATTGCCTCATTGTAGCCAATATCGTCTATTTTCATATCTCTGTAGACTTTCACTTGAAGCTAATTATGAATGGTAAAATTAAAGATGATATAGTGCATAAGATGAGGTCTATAAAATCATAGGTATTACAAAATAGAATGGATATTTTCATCACATTGAGTACCCTAAGTTCCCTTTCATTGATTGGACCAACATCCAACAATTGAATGAAGAATTTTACTATGTAATGCAGGAGCATCCTGGGTGTACAGGGAATCTTGCATCACCCAAAAATATTTCTAGTTTCTTTTTAATAAGAGCTATCTTGTGTAGAGCTGCTATTTTTGGAAACTTACTATTTTTAGTAAATTAGTCATATAAGCTCAAATATTTTGATTTTACAGGTTGAGGTTCATCTTAGTCATATTAGTATGTCAATTGAGTTTCATTGACATATCATATGTATTGGTGAAGTCATTGAGGTTTACAACATATTTGAGCTCAATTTTGAAGGCCTTAGAGGTTCTAGAACGAGGTCGAACCTAGATTGACTAGAGCTTGCACGAGTCAAATGTTGTAGATCACAACCTACCATTTCTGAAAAGTGGTTATAATAGCCAAATGAAGCTACAATTAAAAAGTTATACCCTTCAGAAGTTGGGCTACTAAAAAATATAATTTGTAATTATTTTGAGCCAACCATACTTTAAAAGAAATGAAAAATAAAATAATTCTCAGTGTGGTTGGCCATAACATGGCTAAAATTCTAGAACCTTCTCGGGCAGTAGAAGATTGTCTATATAAAGAAGACTCGTAGTGTTCTAGGTAGTTATTCGAAACTTTGTCTTATAGAATATTGTAAGGAAGATGCTCATGTGGCTTTTCATATTGTAAATCTGAAATTAGTAATTTCATAGTTGTGGAGATAATGGGAAGCTTATTTTCTCTTCTTGCAAATTTATGTTGTCTCTCTATTTCTATTATATATATTTGTGGTATTAAGGAGAGCACCCTTCATCAAGTGGTATCAAAGTGGGAGTTCCTGAGTGTGTAGATAGATCACCAACTATGAGATAGTTTGTACAAGGACCGTGGTTTAGGGTTTCAATGATAAGCACAAAAAGGCCTCCATGAAGAGAACGTGGTGGAAGAGTCAGAGGTGTGTCACCTAAGGTTAGAGCCCTCCAGAGACAAGTGTGAGAATTACAAGAGGAGATTCACAAAGGAATGAATCTTTTAGTTAGGGATGAAAGTGATGATGAAGCTGAAAAAGAATGAAATTTTACTCAATAAGGAGAAGGCAAAAATTTTAACCAAGAGGAAGAACAGTTTTTTTGGGCCATTTCCAAGATTGGGCGGTGGAAAATTGTCTATATAAAGAAGGCTTGTACTATTTTATAGGGAAGTTCTAGGTAGTTATTCAAAGCTTTGTCTTATAGAATATTGTAAGGAAAATGCTCATGTGGCTTTTCATATTGTAAATCTAAAATTTTTAATTCCACAGTTGTGGAGATAATGAGAAGCTCATTTTCTCTTCTTGTAAATTTTTGTTCTATCTCTATTTCCATTATATATATTTTTGGTATTAAGGGGAGCACCCTTCATCAATTTTTATCGAAGCAGTAGTTCTTGAGTGTGTAGATAGATCATCGACTGTGAGATAGTTTGTACAAGGACCGTGGTTTAGGGTTTCAATGATAAGTGCAAAAAGGCCTCCATGAAGAGAACATGGCAAAAGAGTCAAAAGTGTGTCACCTGAGGTTAGAGCCCTCCAGAGACAAGTGTGAGAATTGTAAGAGGAGATTCACAGAGGAATGAATCTTGCAGTCAAGGATGAAAGTGATGATGAAGCCCAAAAATAAGGAAATTTTGATCAAGAAGGAGAAGGCAAAATTTTGAACCAAGAGGAAGAACAATTTTTTTGGGCCATTTTCAAGATTGGGAAAAGACCTAAGATTGAGGTTCCTACATTTTTAATAAATCTTAACCCAAATCCATTGATTGGCTTGATCAATAAATTAGAAGAATATTGAAGTATGAAGATATCATGGATCCTGATACGGTCAAATTTGTGAAGGCTAGATTGCAGGGTCATGCAAAAATATGGTTATAGGAGATTCAATTGGAGAAAAATAGAAGAGGAAAGGACAAAATCACAAGATGAGATTGCATGGTTGATAAATTGAAGCAACAATTCATCCCTATTGATTATGAGCTTGACCTATTGAATAAAATGCATGGGTTGAAGCAAGAAGAAAGATCTATTCAAGAGTATACGTAGGATTTTTATCGAGTCCTCATGAGAATAGGCCATGCAAAAGTTGATAAGGAGAAAGTTGATTGTTAAATCAATGGGTTGAGGTCGAGCATTCAAGAGGATTTGAATTTGGTTCGAATGAACAATATTGAAGAGGCATACCAATTTTTCCTAAGAGTAGAAGAAAAGTTGAACCAGAAGTTTGAGAGCAAAAAAAAAAGGAAGAGGTCATGGTGGAAGATCAAGTGGATGGTCTTATAGGGGCTGAATTGAAGATCATAAAATGAAGGATGAGGACAATAGCAGTCAAAATCAGAGATGAAACAATTTCAATTGTTTCCATGATCAAAATAATAGAGATTAGAGAGGAAGGGGAAGAGGAAAAGGACCAGGAAGAGATAGTTTTTGTGGAGCATGTTTTCACTATGGAGAAGAAGGTGACAAGACATATGAATGTTCTCAACACCAAGGAAGAATAAATAGGAGAACTGAAGGCTAGGCTAGACTTTCACATGTGGATGAAGATGTCAAATCATCACATTAAAGATGTTGAAACAAGAGAAGTCCAAGTTAAGAGAAGAGTCTTGCTGAGTGGTGGGAATGAACCTGAGCAAAGTAGGAGTTTATTTTGCACTAGGTACAAGTGTGATGATAAGTGTTGTGATGTGATTATAGATAGTGGAAGCACTAACAATTTGGTTCCAGAAGAGATGGTCATAAAGTTAAAAATACAAGAGGCAAAAAAACCCACATCCATACCAGATCAACTAGGTGTAGGATGACCACAAGGTCATGGTCAATGAACAATACCTAGTGAGGTTCAAGATTGGAGGATACCATGATGAGGTACTATTTCATATCTTACCCATGGGTGAATGCCATATATTATTGGGTAGGTCATGGCAGTTTGATAGGCGTGTTGTACATGATGGTCATGTGAATACCTATTCCCTGAAAAAGGATGGAGGATGACATAAGCTAAAGCCATTGAAGGACATAGAAGAAAAAAGTTTGTATTAATGCAATAAAAAAAAATTTTATGGAAGAAACCTACTAGAAGGTATGAGGCATGAGCATACTTATTTTTCTTTAATTCCAAAAGCTGGTAAAGAGGAAGTAGAATATGTACCTAGAGAAGTTGCAGAATTGTTGAATGAGTTTCAAGATATTGTATTTGATAATGTGCCTAATGGATTACCACCTGTAAGGAAGATCAATCATCATATGGACTTGATTCAGGAGCTAGTTTTCCAAATAAGGTAGCACACATAATGACACCAATCTAGAAAGTGAAGTGTTGAATAGACAGGTACATGAGTTGTTGCAGAAGGGGTTGATTCGAGAGAGTCTAAGTCCATGTATTTTACTAGCAGTATTAGCACCAGAGAAGAATGGATAATGAAGGATGTGTACAAATTTTAGGGATATCAACAGATCATAATCAAGTACAAGTTTTCATTTCTGTGAATAGATCATATTATGGACTGTTTGAGTGGAGCTGTGTATTTTTCAAAGATAGAAATTTAAACAGTAGATATCATTAGATTATGATAAGAGAAGGAGATAAATGGAAGACTTTCTTCAAGACAAAGGAAGGGCTATATGAGTGGTTAGTCATTCCATTTGGGCTAACCAATGCACCAAGCACTTTCATGCGGCTCATGAATGAGGTTTTGAAATAATTTCTCTGTAAGTTTGTCATTGTTTACTTGGTTCATATTTTGATTTTTAGTAAGACATTAGATTAGCATATAATGCATATTCGTAGGGTGTTTGAGAAGTTAACGCAAGAGAAATTTTTGATTAATTTGAAGAAGTACAATTTTGTGAAGGAGTTAGTGTATCTAAGATTTATAGATTCAACAGAAGGTCTAGAAATGGATCCAAAGAAAGTGAAGGCTATCCTCAAATGGCCTAATCCAAGGAGTGCTATAGAGCTAAGATATTTTCATGGTTTGGATAGCTTTTACTAAAATTTTATCAGAATTTTTAGCAATGTTTGTGGACCATTGACTAAAATAATGAGAGGGGATAGGAAAAGGTTGAAGTAAACTATAGGGTCAGATAAAAGTTTTAAACTATGGAAGCTAAAGGTTATAGAACAACATGTTTTAGCACTTCCATATTTTAATAAGGTGTTTCAAGTAGACTATGATGCTAATGGTGCTGCAATTGGAGCTATTTTGAGCCAAGAAGGTAAGACTTTCTTTTTAAAGTGAGATGTTAAATGATGCTAAGAGAAAATATTATGTTTATGATCAAAAACATTATTCTATAGTTCAGGCATTGAAGAAGTGGAGACACTATCTTTTTCCTTAGGATTTTGTTTTGTATACTAATCATCAAGATTTACAATATTTCAATAGTCAAAGAAAGTTGAATTAGGGGCATTTGAAATGGGTTGGGTTTTGTAGAGTTACACATTTGTTTTGAAACAGAGAAGAAGAAAGTCTAATAGGTTTGTAGATTCTCTTAGGAGGAGACAAATGTTAGAAAGTAAATTCCACCAAGATAATTGAGAGGGGGGGTGAATCAGTTATTAGATAATTATAACTTTTATCAACTTCAATAGCTTTTTAACCATGTAAGCAATATAATTACCAACCATAGAAAGATATTCATACACAATGACACAATAACACAAGACATGTTGACTAGGGAACCTCTTGATCAAAGAGTAAACCTTGGTGGGAATGATGCCCACAAAAGATGCACTAATATGAATATTCCTTATGAAAGGATGGACTCTATTAGGAGTCTTATGAAACACATTCAGTACATATAAATCCCTGTTAGGAGATTTTGAATCCCTATTAAAAGATTCTAACCCTATTAGGAGTTATGGAAGATAGAAGGACCCACTGCCCAAACAGCTTCAGGGTAAGATCACTGAACTCACTATCCAAATAATATTTGCATTATTCAATAGAATAATATGTTACCTCTTCTCTAACTATGCCAAACTACACTCACTATTACATCAGATCTTTGTATTTCGCATGTCTTCCTTCACAATTTTGCTCTCATACTTAGCTCTTTTCTTCACTTCATGCATACCATATCACATCTCAAAATTCCTCTTTTTTTTCTTCATCAACAAGGAAAAACATTCCTTCCTTTATACCACACTCAAATAATTACAAATGAGTCGGCACACAATTACAAAATAAAAGTTACCACATGCTACATCAAAATTACACAAAACTGTAAGCTTCCAGATATAATAACTCTTCACTCGTGTGACCTCAAAGTTTGTGCTATGAACCACATCACTAAAAATTTGTCTCAAACTTCCCTTTAACTACACAAAACTAGATTCCATCCCGATTAGGAGATATCATCCGATTTCCAAAAATCGCTACTCAAGAACACTGCCTAAATACTACTTCCACCAAAATGCTCATATCTTTCATGAATAAAATAATTACTATTTGTGCTCTTAACCATAGAAATATAACAAATCAAAGAGTATAAAATCAACATCACATATCTCCAACTGCAATAACCCACGTGTGCTAATCAAAACTCTATATGCTTCTCTGCAAGTCTCCAGAAGATCACTGTGTTGACATCAATGACAATCATAGTCATGAATGCAACAACAACTACTACAAAATGACTTCCAAGAATTTAGCATTCATTCCTAACAATCTAACCCAATTGCATTGATGGCAACATAGATGAAAAACATCCAATGTTCCAAAAATCCAATACTACAACACTGCTTCTTCAAATCCTCTATATCAATCAAATCTTGCTTTGTTATCCTATTCAGTTCTCTTATATTGTTTTTCATGCATACTTCTCCTCCATTGACATAAATGATAGAAATTTCATCACTATGTCAACAACAACTCAATGTCAAAAGATACTATTCAGAAAATACATTCACAAGAGTCCTCATGACTCAGCTCAAATACACATACTCCCCCATAGAGGAAGTACCAACATCCAATCCAGAAGAAAGATAGGGCTCATATACCACTGGATGGATGCAACCAACTACATCATTACTCAAAAGTAGGCTGGGGCATAACCCCAAGCATACCTCTCAGATACTCAAATGTATCCTTAGGCAAAGGCTTAGTAAATATGTCTGTTGTCTATTCCTTTATGCTTATGTATTCCAGTCTAACTTCTTTCTCAGCAACTTTCCCTCTTACAACATGATATTTGATCTCTATATGCTTTGTCTTAGAATGTAATACAAGATTCTTAGACATACTAACTGTGCTAGTGTTGTCACAATGTATGACAATAGATTCAACAAACTTAATTCCAATATCCTTCAGCATTTGCTTCATCCAAATTATCTGGTTACAATTGTTTGCTGCTACTACATACTCTACTTCTGCTTTACTCTATGAAATACAATTCTGCTTCTTTCTTAGCCAAGAAACTAATCTTCCTCCAAGAAAAAAGGCTCCACCACTGGTGCTTTTCTTGTCATCAACACTACCTCCCCAATCAACATCTGTATATGCACATAGGGTAAAATCATCAGATTTTTCATACCACAATCCATAGTCCATTGTGCCTCTTAAATATCTCAGTATCCTCTTTACTACTGCATAATGTGACTCTCTAGGTTCAACTTGAAATCTTGCTACCATTCCAACTGAATGTTGTATATCCGGTCTAGTGTGTGTTAAGTACTACAATCCTCCAATCATGGATCTATATTTGTTCTGCTCAACTATTGGTGTTTCATCTTTGCTAGATACTTTGTGTCCTATAACCATAGGTGTTCCAACTAGTTTACAATTCTCCATTCCAAATCTTTTCAGTAAATCATTCAAATACTTTGTCTGACATACAAATATACCATCATTATTCTATGTTATCTGTAATCCCAAAAAGTATTTCCTCTCACCAATCATACTCATTTCAAATTCAGTCTTCATTTCATCAGAAAATTTGTCACTAGCTTCATCTTCTCCTCTAAAGATAATGTCATCAACAAAAATAACTATAACCAACAAACCATTTTCAATTTCTTTTGTGTACAGATTGCTATCAGCTATTCCTTTAGTAAATCTCAATTTCAACAAATACTTATCCAATCTAGCATACCAAGTTCTAGGTGCTTGCTTTAGTCCATATAATGCTTTCTTTAGTTTACATAACATATCTCCTTCTTGAGTCAAAGGAAAACCTTCAGGCTGCTCAATGTAGACTTCTTCTTCCAATTCACCATTCAAAAATGCTAACTTCACATCCATCTAATACACTTTAAATTTCTTAAAAGATGCATAAGCCAAAAACATTCTTACTGCTTCAAGTCTTGCTACTGGTACAAAAGTTTCTTCATATTCAATTCCTTCTTGTTGCGAGCATCCCTTACATACCAATCTTGCTTTGTTTCTTACAACTTCTCCTTGTTCATTCATCGTGTTTCTGAATACCCATTTAGTTCCAATCACATTCTTGTCTTTAGCTCTAGGGACCAATTCCCATGTCTTATTCTTGTCAATCTAATCTAGTTCTTCTTTTATAGCATTAATCCAATGTTCATCTTCACAAGCTTCACTAGTAGATTTAGGTTCAATTTGAGAAATCAAACATAAATATACCTTATTATGAGTCAGAACTCCTCTGTCCAAACTTCTAATAACTTGTTCAACAGGATGATGTCTTGATAGATACCTGTTCAATGTCATAGTCACAGATCTTGTTTCAACTGTAGATTCTTCTCTAGATTCCTCTATGGTTTCTTCTATAGGACTCTCATTCAATAATTCACTGTCAGTCTCATAGAATAATTCAGTAGATTTAGTGTTAGGCTGAGGATGAGCTTCTTCATTAGATTCATAATCAAGCATTCTTTCCTAAATTTTGAACTTCTCATCAACTTTAACATTTTCACTCTCAACAATAGCTTTAGTTCTCTTATTGTAACATCTATATGCTTTTCTTTTCAAAGAATATCTAAGAAAAATTCCTTCATTACTTCTAGGATCAAACTTTCCAATATCATCATCTCTCTTTATATAACATTTGCTTCCAAAAATTCTAAAATACTTAACTGAGGGTGCATGTCCAAACCATAATTCATAAGGTGTCTTGTCTATGTATACTCTGATTTGTACTCCGTTCATTGTATATACTATTGTATTCACTGCTTCTCTCCAGAATGTCTTCGCCAAATCATTCTCAAATAACATAGCTCTTGCTACTTCAGTCACTGACCTATTTCTTCTTTCTAGAATACCATTTTATTATGCTATTCTAGGGGCTAAAAATTGTCTCTTAATACCATTCACTTCACAAAAAGTGTTAAACTCTCTAGAAGTAAATTCACCACCTCTATCAAATCTCAAACATTTAATCTTCATTCCAGATTCATTCTCAACTTTATTCTTAATGATCTTAAACTTATCAAATGCTTCAGATTTTTCTTTTTTTTCTAAATGAAATAATCATGTTGGCCTATTAGAACCACCTTGAAATCATATTAGAGAAACAATAACATACTCCAATAACATCTCAGTCGGCTCTACTAAGCACGCAACACAAACTGGGACCTATCTAAATCAATAAGTGTAGGCGCACAATACACATTGTCAGCTCTACCAAATTAACTGATAATTTCCCCTCAAGATGAATTACATCATGTGCTCTTAACCAAACATTCTTAACTCTTCTCTAATCACTAATCTGAGGTCGCATACTGAATTGATAGGCACAACTCTTGTACTAATAAAATCTCTATCGACTCTTCTAGATAAACATAGGAAACTGCAAGTGGTGAATAGCGACTTCATAACTTCACTTCTACTAATCATCAGACTCTATGTCCATGAATGTAACATCACTAACATTTCTTCATCACATACAAATGAGCAAGGCTCCATGATAACTATATGGACAATCACTCACAGAACACTGCTTGTAACTCTGTTAGGAACACTGCTGACACAAGATGCTACATAACTGTCTATACTAACAATTAACCTATGTGTCCATGATATCATGTTGATAACATGTCCATGCTTCATATACTCAAGGCTTACTACATAATTCTTCTATGCATGCTACTTACCATATTTTTTCATCAATGACAAACATACAATCAGCACTGGCTTGTTGGAAAATCTCCAACAATCTCCCCCTTTGGCATTGATGGAAACATATGGAATGAAAAACACCACCAACCAAAATGAACAATTGTTTTATAAAATTCTTGATTTCCTCATCAAAAACTCCCCCAGGGATGAATCCTCCATCTGCTACAATATTCTTCAATATTCTCCATTTCATTAACTGAACTACTTCCATGACTGAATACTACTCCCCCTTAGTATATTACTCCTTTTCTTCTATTTTTCATGACTATATATTACTCTCCCTTTGACATCAATGGAAAAGGGAGCCATTCATTTTAAGCACTGGTACTACTCCTGAAGTAGAGTAGTCAACTGTCCATCAGTCACTGAGGACTGATGCTCTTTCTTCATTCTTCTAAGAAGAATCAAGGAATGGAATTACTCCCAACTTCTCCCTGAGATACTCAAAAGTATCCTATGTCAAGGGCTTTGTCAATAAATCTGCTAACTGATCTTTAGTACTCACATAATCCAACTTGACTTCTTTCTCTACCCCTTTCTCTCTTAGGAAGTGATACTTGATCTCAATGTGTTTTGTCTTTGCATGCATCACAGGGTTCTTTGACATGTTGATAGTGCTAGTGTTATCATAATGAATAACAATAGGATAATCAATCTAAATTCCAAAATCCTTTGTCATTTTCTTGATCCAAATAATTGTAGAATAATTTAGGGCTTCTGCAACATAATATGCTTATGTTGTTGACTGAGAGATATAATTTTGCTTCTTGCTTGTCCAAGTGACAAGTCTGTCACCAAGAAACACTACTCCTCCTGATGTACTATTTCTATCATCAATGCATCATGCCTAATTTGCATCTATATATACATGAAGCTCAACATTTATTAAATTAGGATACCATAGACCATAATCTATAGTTCCTTGCAAGTATCTGAATATTCCTTTTACTACCATGAGGTGACTTTATTTAGGCTCTACTACAAATTATCCAACTATGCCAACTGCATTGGAAACATCAGGTCTAGTTTGAGTAAGATAAATGAGTTTGCCAATCATAGACTCGTACAATGTTATATCTACTACTCATGAATCATCTTCTTTCGTAAGTTTGCATCCTATTATCATAGGTGTACCCACTAGCTTGCAATCATACATCTTGAATTTCTTTAATATTTCTTTCACATAATTGGACTAATTAATGAAAATACCTTTCTCTATCTGCTGCACATTTAATCCCAAAAAGTATTTGATAGGTCCAATCATGCTCATCTCAAATTCACTCTGCATCTCCTTAGCAAATTTAGAACTAAGTTTGTCGTTAGCTCCAAATATAATGTCATCAAAAAATATAGCTACAAGTAGTAGTCCTTCAGATGTCTCTCTTATGAATAGATTACAATCTGTTGCTCCCTTTTTTAATCCAATTTTAGTTATATATCCATTGAGTCTCTCATACCATGCTCTAGGGGCTTGCTTAAGTCCATAGAGGGCTTTCTTCAATCTGCATACCATATTAGGTTTGTCTAATAGGGTGAATCCTTCTGGCTGCTCAATGTATACTTCTTTTAACTCTCAATTAAACAATGCTGACTTAACATCCATCTGATATACTTTGAAGTTTTTGACCGTTGCATAAGCTAAAAATAACTTAATGGCCTCTAATATTCTCACAGGTACAAATGTGTCTAAATAATCAATACCTTCTCTTTGCACATATCCCTTACATACTAACCTTGCTTTACTCCTTATTACTATGCCATCTTCATCCATCTTATTCCTGAATATCCATTTTGCTCCAATCACATTCTTATCACTAGGTCTCAGGACCAGTTCCCAAGTATCATTTTTAATAATCTGATCAAGTTCTTCTTTCATAGAATCATGCCAATTAGAATCATTACATGCATCTTCAACACTTAAGGGTTCAATCTGAGATAGTAAACATATCACTTTATTGTCTACTTTAAACTTTTTTCTTTTGATCTTGTTGTGACCTTGTGGCTCTGATCTCCAATGATGTCATCCTTAGAGTGATATCTAGATGTAAACTTTGTAACCTTAGGTGATGTTGTCTCATCAGCCTTCTAATTTTCTTCTTTACTTGTTTCAAGGTCATTGAATAATACATCAATGATGTCAAACATTTCTTCAACAAATGTCTCACTAGTAGAAGGACTAGGTTCTTATTCAATTGTAGGTGCATAATCATGATATCTTTCTTGAACCATAAACTTTTCATCAATCTTTAAATGAGGACTTTCAATGATCTTCTTCAATATCAAGTTAAAACATCTATAAGCTTTACTGTTAGTAGACTAACCAAGGAAAATACCTTAATTGCTTCTAGCATCAAACTTTCCAATTGCTTCATCCCTCTTGATGTAGCACTTTCTTCCAAAGATTCTAAAGTATTTCACTATGGGAACATTACCCAACCATAACTCATAAGGTGTCTTGTCAGCGCTAGTCCTTAATTGTATTCTATTGATGGTATAGACTGTTGTATTGACTGCATCTCTCCAATAGGTATGTGCAACTTTTCCTTCAATCATAATGGTGTGTGTTGTATCAAGGATGATCCTATTCCTTCTCTCTGCAATCTCATTATGCTGAGGGGTTCTAGGTGCACTTAACTATCTCTTTATGTCATGTTCTTCATAGTACTCATAGATTCTATCAGAGGTAAATTCTCCTCCTCTACCTAATCTTAGACATTTTATCTTTAGTCCAGATTCATTCTAAACCTTAGCTTTGAATATTTTGAACTTCTCAAATGCTTCTGACTTATCTTTCAAGAATGCAACCTACATCATTCTAAAATAATCATCAACAAAAAACATAAAGTAACTTTCACCATACTATGATCTTGTTTGAGTTGGTCCACATAGGTCTGTATGAATCGTATCCAGCTTGTTCTCTGTTGAATTGTGCTTGCTTCTAAATGAATTCCTCACATGCTTTCCCATCACACATTCCCTGCAAATAGTATCAACTAGCTTTTCTATACTAGGTAGATCTCTTACTACCTTCACATTGCTTATCTTTAGTATGTTATCAAAATTGATATGACATAGTCTTTTATGCCACAACCAACTATCATCAAATTTAACAACAAAACAACTTGCTTATGGATTAAGGTAAAAAAATTACCTTTGGTCTTTGAACCTGATGCAATCATAACACCATCCTTGTTGTTAATGATGCACATGTTTTCTTTGAGCTCCAACTAATAACCTTTTTCAAGAAACTGCCCAACACTAAGAAGGTTATGTTGCAAACCATCTACATAGAGAATATCATCAGTGTTGTTCTTTCCACCAATGTGATAGCTCCTCTACCAATGATAGGTTTAGGAGTGTTATCTACAAATCTAACCATGCCACCTTTGTATTTGTCCAAATGAACAAATCTATCTTTATCACATGTCATGTGATGTGAACAACCACTATCTATAATCCAATCGGTCCTTATGTATTCTTGTGAAATAATGCTAGCTCTTGTCCCTTTTTCTCCTTTTCATGATCCATCTCATCATGCATCTTCTCCATGATAGCAATAAATCCAATTTCATCTTCAACTCAATCATCATCTGATACTCCATCTCCAGCATAGTAACATTCCTTTGTATACTTAGGCTTGTAGTTATTTTGGAACTTTTTAACTCTTGAAGGACACTTGGATGCAAAGTGACCAATCTTATTACATGAAAGAATTTGAATGGCAATTGACCTTTAGATTTTCCTTTTCCTTTCTTTTCTCTTTTAGAAATCATCTAGAAATGAAATCATCTAATGCTTTCTCTTCATCATCATCATCAAAATTATAAAAAGTGTTTGTAGATTTCTTACCATGGACTAATGCTTTGAAGGCTATCTCACTTTTAGGTTCTATCCTCAATCTTGAAATCTCAAAAGCTGAGATTTTATTGATCAAGGTCTCTCTTTTGAATTTTTTTGTAAGCTACATGGTCTCATCAAGGATGTTGATCTTGTTTTCATACTCTGTTGTAAGAGTAGTCATTAACTTATCCATAATGTCTTCCTCTAAGATATCTCCACCATTGTTCCTGATTTTAGCAACTGCTTCATTAATCCTTTGGTTGTAAGCTCTGATGTCTTCACTAGGTAGCATCTCTAATGCATTGTATCTTTTCCTCCATGTCTTTATGTGCATATTTTTTGCTTGTGTATCTCCTTCAAACATGTCTTCTAGGTGCTTCCATATCTTGTAGCTTGTGTCTACTTTCTTTATTTCTAAAAAATCACTATCAGATAGGGCACTGATAAGGGCTTCTTTTGCTATTGCATTCTAATAGAACACTTCCTTATGCTTTTCAATAGAATCATCTTTTGCAAGATTTGCTAGAGAAGGAATCTTAACTTCTTTGATAACCACTCGAAAAACTTCAAGAGAAATACATTGTAAATGTGTCACCATCTTGTTCTTCTAGTCAAGATAATTCTATCCATTAAACTTAGGAATTTATTTTTTGAAGAATGTCATCTAATCAACCTTAAGCTGTTAAAATTTCTCTCTGAGGCACTTGGCTCTGATACCAATTGTTAGGAATAGTCCCAAGAGATAACTGAGAGAGGGAGGGTGAATTAGTTATCTACAAGTTTCAATTCTTTATCAAATTAAGTATATTTTAACTTTAAGCCTAAACATAATGAAAGAACACTTGAACACAAGGGTATGTGCAAGATCATGAGGGGCCAAACTATGCCCTTAAGTGGCAATGAAAAATCAACAAATCAGGGTTAGTCAACTTGACGTGAAGATTTCAATTAGCTATAAACCTAATATTAAAAAGTTGTAAGAATAGAATATGTAGAAAATTGAATGTAATTTCTAAAATATTAGGTCTTTTTTGAAAAAAAGTTAGTATGATTGGTGAAAAGCATAGATTTCAATGCAGCAGTACAAAAAAATTTGGAAAAAAATAAGAAGTAGGTGTATGTCTGACCACCTTAATCATAATCAAATGATAATATTTTATTATAAGATTTTATATCTAAGTAGTAGACTCATGCCTAGATGTGACGCATATTTTTTTGTAATTTTATACCCAAAAAATAATTAATTATGAATTTTCTACTACAACATTTTTAGAATAAAAAAACTCTCATGTCTGACCACCTTAACTCATTCAAAACTTTACAAAATTCAAAAAAAAAAAACATTCCTTATAGTAGGTGAAGCATAGAATGTGACACATTTTTTGGATTTCAAAAATGTTATACCATATGAAAGTTATAGTCATTTTTCAATCAGTATATAAATCAGCACTTTAGAGGTAACTCAATTAGAAAATAACTAATAATTACTTATCGAATTCAAAATTTGACAGCAATTATATCGATAGAAAGCTGATAATCACCTTAAGATACCCTTTTCGTTTCATTAAATTCAGGTGAAAAAAAAGTCATCAGCTACATGGTCGAAGTCAGGAACTTAGAGAAATAGGAAAAAATATGTTTTTGAGACATTTCAATAGTTGACCATGTAGGTTTAGTGCACAAAGCAATATTGAGCCTAATCGGGTACCTGATATTTTTGTGAACCTGATATTTTTGGGTACCCAAAAAGGATGATAGAATTTTGATTTTTCACTTTTCCCTCCCCTTTCTCCCTCCCATTTCTCCATCCTATATTAGATTAGATTATATATTATATATCAAAAACTATATATTAGATTATATATTATATATATTAAATATTATATAATATCAATTATATATTAAATATTATATAATATACATTTTACATTAACTATTATTTAATATATATTAATATTAAATGTTACATTATATATCATATATTACACATTATTTTATATGTATAATATATATTAGTATGTATTTTACAACTATGTATGAAAGGTTGGAAGATTGCAGAAAAATCATGGATGGCCATTGAAAGAAGCAAAGGAAATTAATCATCCATTTAAAAAATTCATGGGCGGCCATTAAGGAAGAGAGAGTGAGAAGGTGGCGGGGGCTAAGAGAGGAAGAGAGAGAGTGAGAAGGTGAGAGAGAGAGAGAGAGAGAGAGAGAGAGAGAATGGGAAGGGGAGAGAGTAGGAGAGAGAGAGAAGGGGAAGGGGAGAGATTAGGAGAGAGAGAAGGGGAAGGATAACCATTTCATTACAGTATTAATCAGTAAGGAGAAAGGCAAACTTAAATAATATCACTGAAGGCATTAGAAATCCAAATTCTAATTAGGAGTTTTAAGCAAAGTGAGTAAGGTCCTGGATAGGGACATTACAGATCCACACATTGTTCAATAGATACCTCCAAGAACCCACATACACAGGAGTAGGTTTTAAGTAAGACTAAGATTTTTTATCAATTCAAAAATATTATTGTGTTGTACTTTTCATTAACATCCAATGATTGGATGTGAAATTCACAAATTTGATTATATTACCACTGGTTTTATTTCAAATTCTGCAAAAAATGGATATTTGACATATGTTCATAAATTTCAGTCAACACCATTTGAAAATAACACATAAGTTTATTTTACACATTGATAATACCATCAATAGGAATTGAACTAAAATTGACATAGGTCATAGGAAATAAATGCCCCAACTATTTGTTGTCTTCTGCATTTTGAGTTTCTTATTACAATCAAGAGAAGAATATTACTCTCCAAATGGTTTTGGATAATAACATTTGTACTTCCTCTTCACAAATATTTCTTCCCTCATCTTGCATCCTATTGATACCCACAAAGTGAATCTAGGCATTTCTGCAATGTATTGAGAGAAAAATGGTTTCCTAATTGATATGTGTCTAAATAATACATGCAAGAACCTTTTGTTTGATATTGCTCACTAACCCTTTACAACAAAAAATGTTAACAAAAATTGTCATGTACTTGCATGAGGACATTATATATTATAGAAATCCTGCACAAAAGTAGTTGGAAAGCTGCTCAAAAAGTAGTAACTGATAGAAAGTAGGATAATGAAGATGCTTTAATAAACCACTATCTTCTTTACTCAAGAAACATCTAGTTCATCTGCTCGACTGGGGAATGTTTGGGAACAGACAGTCTCCATTTAAACTCAAGTCTTTGGAAGTAGTTATATTTGTCAATGGAGGAGATACACCCATTGGATCTGCAATAACTTTGTGCTCACTGGAATTTCCATTTCTCTTCAATTGGGATACTCTTTCCAGAATTGCATCTACCATTTTACCAATTTGGGAAATCAATGGGTCTATTTGTGGACCTCCAAGGTGTTGGTCACCTAAACAAGAATGTTGAGATGAATCAAGAACTTCTCTATGAAAGAGATCAGTACCTTGAGAATCTCTCCACGTGTCAGATGAATTAAAACCTTGGACCATAGATGGCTGCCCTTTGTTGTAAAATGAGGAGTGAGACTGCCTTGCCAAAGGTGGCAATGAACTTGTACACTTGAGGGATAATGCCCAACATGAGTAACCTAGTTTCCCAAGTCTCATAAATGCAAGGCCATTGACAAATAGGCATTTCTAATAGAAATAGTTGTGGTGCTAGAATGAAGTGCATGACCAAATTCTTTTCCTGCTAAACCAATTTGAGGCTTCATTTCACATTGCTCTATGGATAATTCCATAGCACTTGTTACTTCTCTATCTAAATTTGTTGTGTCAGAGTACATGTGCACTGAAGAGCTTATGTCACTACTTGAGCTACTAGCAGATAGTGAGTACTCATCATCATCATTTGACATAGGCTCAGATGCATATCTTACTTCTTTCCTTTGTCATTTTCCCCTTCCTAGCTCTTCCTCCTTATCTGTAACTTCTATCATGGGTCTAAGAAGCTCTTTCCACTCTTTCCCATTAACTGTGGGCTTTGTCTCTTCATCCTAAGTAATTGGCATACCTTGGATGACACCAAGATAACCATTTTCTTCTGAAATGTCCTTTTCTCTCACATTAATCTCTCTATTAAGAAGATTTTCTATATCTTCCTCTGTATATTGAATAGATGTAGCTACAATCCCATATTCATCAATAATATTCCTTGCACCATTGAGTAATATATCATGCAATTCCTTAATAGTTTCTATCATGGGTCCAAGAAGCTCTTCCCACTCTTTCCCATTAATATGCAAATATTTTTGTCTTTAATAGTATTTTCTACATATATTATGATATTGATCTGATTTGATGCACCTCCGCTATTTGATCCATACTTCCCTTTCATTTCACTTGCTTTGCTCATTTTGCATGTCATAGGCCAGGATTTGACAGCGCAGCGGGTATGACCTTGGTACTATCAGCATTAATGATAAATTTTACCTTTTAGCTATTTTTTTTTTTTCATTTTTCTTGTATGATGCTTTTCTATATGAATTGTGGATATTCTCTGTGAAACTTTTCATTTTTTCCTATAGGATGCCTTTGTATACAAATTTTGGAGAGCCCATGTTAAAGAGTAGGTAAGGATGGCTAAGTTGAGTGCAGCAAAGAGGGAGATGACTAAATTGAGAGAGTGGAGGTGGAGAGCGATAATGACGAAAATATTTTAGGGCTTGCAGAAATATGGAAATTATAATCTTCCTCCCAGAGCAAACATTAATGAAGTAATGCATGAAAATAATATTATTTCAAGCACGAGCATGAGTCCCTACAGGGGCATAGTTCTACCTTTTACATGTGTCATAAACCCTAGCTACACAAAAATGGAGGCTTTTAAGAATATTTCATTGGAGGCAAAGAAATAGAGGGAGGGAGAGAGGGTCATGGGGACTTCCGAGGGGTCCTACTACACCTTCTCACATGTTAGGACCCTTAGGAAGTCTGCATGACCCCTATGGACACATTGGAACCCTCAAGTATGTCTTAAGGGGTCCTCTGACCCCTTAAGACACACTTGAGCATTCAAATGTGTCAAAAGGGGTCATGGGGACTTCCTATGGGTCCTAGTACACCTTATCACATGTTAGGATCCCTAGGAAGTTCTCATGACCTCTATGAACACATTGGAACTCTCAAGTGTGTCCTAAGGGGTCCTACGGCCCCTTCGAACACACTTGAGCATTCAAATGTGTGAAAAGGGGTCATGGGGACTTCTTAGGGGTCGTAGTATGCCTTATCATGTGTTAGGACCCCTAGAAAGTCCCCATGGGCCCTATGGACACATTAGAACCCTCATGTGTGTCCTAAGGGGTCCTACGACCCATTCAAACATACTTGAGGGTTCAAATGTGTCAAAAGGGGTCTTGGGGACTTCCAAGGGGTCCTAGTATGCCTTATCACACGTGATGACCCCTAGGAAGTCCCCTTGACCCCTATGGACACATTGGAATGCTCAAGTGTGTCCTAAGGGGTCCTACAACCCCATCAGACACACTTGAGTGATTAAATGTGTCAAAAGGGGTCATGGGTACTTTCTAGGGGTCCTAGTATGCCTTATCACATGTTAGGACCCCTAGGAAGTCCCCATGACCCCTATGGACACATTGGAACCCTCAAGTGTGTCCTAAGAGGTCCTACAACCACTTTAGACACACTTGAGCATTCAAATGTGTGAAAAGGGGTCATGGGGCCTTCCTAGGGGTCCTAGTACACCTTATCACACTTTAGGACCCTTAGGAAGTCCCCATGACCCTCAAGTGTATCCTAAGGGGTCCTACAACCCCTTCAGACACCCTTCAAAAGGGGTCATGGGGACTTCCTAGGGGTCCTAGTATGCCTTATCACATGTTATGTCCCCTAGGAAGTCCCCATGACCTCTATGGACACATTGGAATGCTCAAGTGTGTCTTAAGGGGTCCTACGACCCCTTTAAACACACTTGAGCATTCAAATGTGTGAAAAGGAGTCATGGGGACTTCCTAGGGGTCCTAGTACACCTTATCACATGTTACAACCCCTAGGAAGTCCCCTTGACCCCTATGGACACATTAGCACCCTCAAGTGTGTCCTAAGAGGTCCTACGACCCCTTCGGACACACTTGAGAATTAAAATATGTCAAAAGGGGTCATGGGGACTTCCTAGGGGTCCTAATATGCCTTATCATGCATTAGGACCCCTAGGAAGTCCCCATGACCCCTATGGACACATTGGAACCCTCAAGTGTATCCTAAGGGGTCCTATAACCCCTTCTGACATACTTGACCATTCAAATGTTTCAAAAGGGGTCATGGGGACTTCCTAGGGGTCCTAGTATGCCTTATCACATGTTAGGACCCCTAGAAAGTCCCTGTCCCCCCTATGCACACATTGGAACCCTATGAAGAGCGTACAATGGTTGTACATCTATGTGAAATTTCTTTTTGAGAGTTAAAAAATCAATTGATTTTATTCAATCGAGGGGAAGTCCATTCACATCTACTTATTTAGTATAGTTAGACCACCGACATTACAAGAAGTCTGTAGAAAAATCCTGTGCTAGATACTTTCAAGAGGACTTGGGTTGAAACTCTCTGTCATCAAATCAACTGTGTAGGTATTTTTTGAAATCAACTGTGCAGGTATTTTTTCAAATACATTATATACATTAGTATATAATACATTAGTATATAACAAATTAGTATATATATAATATATTATATATATATATATATATATATATATATATATATACATATATATATATATTATATACATTAGTATATATATAATATACATTATATATATATATATATATTATATACCTCTTTTTATATATAAAAGTTCAATTTTTTCAATTGCTCCCGCCCTTTTCTCATCTACCTGGAAATATCAAGTACCCGATTGTTGACTGGTCATTTTTCACGGGTTGTAGGAAAAAAGACATGATGTGGGGCCCATTTTTTGTTTTTTATAAACTTGTATGGAAAAGAGAGAAATAATTTTATGTCAACATTTTTTCTGCCTATTTAGAAATGGGAACTTGAAACTAGAATAATTACCTATCCAATTAGAAGATTTACCTGTCTTAACGACCTCTTTAAAAGATTTTGAACAAAACTCGACCCTTTTCATCATCTTCAATCCCATGATCTTCCTTTGTTCAACACAAAACTCTCTTGATAAATAGAAACTACCAAACAAAACCTTCTTCACACTTCTGGTGGCATCAGCTTTAGGGTTTCATAGTAGAGTGCAAATGTTAGAACCCTCATTTTAGGGTTATGTTTATGTTATACACTAAGTTTGCAGCTTTGTCTCAAGCTCTCTTGGTCTTGATAACTTAATATAACATGGGAATCATCTCCAGGTTGTGGGACCTTTTCTAAATGAGATGAAACTTCCAGGTTCTAGGCTGGTTCCTCTTAGATAATCACCTTAATTTTCTTTTAGACATGAAAGTAAAACTTTTAAGGGAAAGGGATAGAAGGAGTGCTTGTAAGGGAAATGACTTGAAAGCAAACTACCTATTAGGTGATGCACCGAAACTAGGGTTTGGTTCTCAGTATGTAGGAATGAAAGAAATGAAAAGCTCAAGTCTAGTAGGTCACAACTTACTAAATAGGCTTGCATAAGTGTTTCATAAGAGGGCCTGAGAATAAGGCACAACTTATGACCTGCAAACAAACATTCACTTCTACAACTTGGTGTAGGATTGAGACAAGATTGTTAAGAGGGCTGAGGTATACCCACAAGAACATCTAAATCAGATCAAACATAGTAACACACAAAATTTCAGAAAGCAAGAGGGATGAGGAACCCTAAAGTAATCATTGAAAACATGCATATACTTTGATCCAATAAGAGATAATCCAAACAAGGAAGCATAGGGACATGAAGGTTTGTCACAAAATACCTTTGCAATATTTGTATTATCAATGGGAGAAATACAACTGTATGAGCCAGAGGGTAGAAATGATACCACAGATGGCCTTTAAGAAAAGGTGAATTTTCTTCTACAAATTGTCCAACTCTTCTACTCCTAAAAGCTCTAAAACAATATATACATACTCTTGCATGTAGGCAAGAGTCAAAACTTAACTAGGGTTACAAGATTTTACATAAAATATTCAAACCCTAAGTCTATCATTTCTGATCATAAATGTATCTCCTGCAAATATCTCAACTAATCAAATATTCATCACTAAGTGTCCACACCTGTACTGCATCAACTCGCAGACAAGCAACCTGGACTCATCTGCCCTACTACACAAAATTCTTACCATGAATGCAAGAATGGTACCTCACAGGGATAGGACTCAACCCATGATGGCTACCCAAGCCTTTCTCATCATCTTCCTTAACTAAAAATGTCCTGCAGACATTAATCATCCTGAGCTACCTTGCCGTCGTATCCCATTGAATCAAAAATTGGCAAAAACCCTTTGCAAAAATATTCAAATTTGAATACCAATGGCTAGCTGGTCATTTTAAAATGTGTCTGTCGATGTCTAACATTTCTCGGTAAATGAGCAGCTCAGATTAACCCAGCAATAGTTTATAAAACCCTTGAATGGTCAAAAATCCATCTTGGCATGTTTGGACCAATGAGAATCAAGCCTTTCTGCATGTCAGCATATTTGGACCCACCTTGAGTCCTTCTTCCTTTAAGTCATTCAGCAACTACATGACTAAAGACTTCCTCTAAGTCATAGAATCCTTTCTACCTCTGCCAATTTATTTAGAGATTCAGTGAACAAAGCATTCACTGAATCACTAAGTTGTTTGGAGCACCGCCAAATCATTTTGTGAATGAGCGAACATGTGAAACTCATCAAGACCACCAAATACTCTATCAAACCTAGGCCGAGACTTGCCACTTGGCAATCTTTCATTCACTCTGGCCTCTTTGTAGGCACACACCTTAGCAAGCCCCTCTGACATGGACCCCACTCAAGCAAGACTCTGATCTAACGACTAGCAAAAGATCTCATACCTTTCAAATATTCCTTCAGATCATACACTCACCGTAGATCTCTTTTAACTGGAACCCCCTCTAACACACCAGACCCACTTAAAATCTAGTCATCACCACACAGACCAATCCAATCCGAGCATGTCAGCATACAAGGACCCACCGAAGGAAGCTCTGACACAGACCAAGATCGGTGGCTGTCGTAAGATTGCGAGCCCTAACACAAACCCTTGAGAACACATGTTGGCCATAGATCTTCTGCGGATGTCAGAGCCTCTGACTGCCAAAAGGGACCAGTCCCACTAAAAATTTTCCACCTGTATCCATCCTCAGCCAATCACAAGCTGCCAAAATAGATCTATGTAGAATTTGTCTCTAACATAGGACCCACTGACAAAAGCCAGGTGTTAAAGTAAGATCTACGACTCTCGCTATACCGCCATGATAAAACACATGCATCTTGAGCCCCTGGTATAATGACAACCACATGATTAAATTAGGACTTAACCTACCAAAGAAGATGGCCCCACTAACAAGCCTCCCAAATGACTAGGCCACTGACAAATCAGGAGCTGCCAAATAAGGTGAGGTGGCACCGATCCCACTGACACATCAGACTCTGCAGGCAGAAGAAATTGATGGTCATCACAAGATCTCAAGGAATCTTCTGACCCTATGAGATCATGCGACAATCATCAGATTAAGAATCTTGACCTAGCCACTTGAAACAAGACCGCCAACTTAAACAGTAACCGCTCACAGAATTGCTGAGTGTTAAGGAGTTAACCGCCAGGAATCAGAGATTTGGTGACTGAAGGATTAATAAAGGCACGTGCAAATTGGGTGACTTAAGTGACCAGAATAAAGTAACGTGAAAATATAACAAGGCTTAGGGTTTTTAGGGCCTTTTTGGAATTTTTTGGATATAATGGCTACTTTTATGAACTTTTCAACTACAGACCAGGGAGATAACAAATTTGCAGAGGCCAAAGAATAGGAGATAAACCCATGAAAATTTTAGGGATGGTAGACAAGATGAAAACAAAGGCCTGGGGATGATTTTTAGCCAAATTTGCATGCATAGGGAAATTATGGTAATAGTTTAAAGCACAACCAATTTGCAAGCATGTAAAGCACTTACCGAATCAACTACATAGAAAAGTATTCAAACTCTTCACATCATGTCTTCCATTCAAATCCCATTATTATAACATCAACAATTTCATACTTCATCATAATTATTGCAACAGACATAAAATTTGATTTATGCCACTATTTTTGGGTAGCTGATTTTTTTGAGTACCTAAAAAAATTGGGTACCCAAAAAGGCTTGTGCTTTGGTGTCAAGTTTTCCCAGGTGTACTGACACCTAGGCCTACTAAAAAGTCAACAAGTGTTTTCATGCACTTTTGGACGAGTGAAAACTAAATATTTTTCACATCGCCACTTTTTGGCCCCTTAGGATCTTGCACATACCCACAACATAACAATTTTGGTTACAGGGAAACCCAAATAGGTAAAAGCCCCGGTGGGAATTGACACCCACTAATAATATGCACTAGTGTTTTATGATCCTTGTTAGAATATCCTTAACCCTGTTAGGAGTTGTCTTTACAATACATTTAGTACAGTGACCTAGTCAAGGGTCAGACCCAGTTAGGAGTCTTTTACAATTAACCCTACTAGGGGTGAGGACGCACTGTCCGAGAGCTCACTACTCAAAGGGGTGAAGGCTACAACCTTCTAAATAATAGATACACACTATATCTAGATCTTTGTGAACTACACTTAGACCTACTATCTGGATCATTTCCAATGAATAACATATACTCTTTACTTGGTCACATAGACCTTCCTCTTATGGCTCAACACTTCGCACTCTTTGCTCTACTCTTCACAATCAACTTTGAACCATACTTTAGCAATCACAAATGACTTCCTATAAATATATTTCCTCTAAATGAAATAATCAAATTGGACTATTAGAACCACCTTGAAATCATATTAGATAAACAATAACACACTCCAATAACATCTCAATCAGATCTACTAAGCAAGCAACACAAACTGGGACTTGTCTAAATCAATAAGTGTAGGCGCACACTACACATTGTCAGCTCTACCAAATTAACTGATACTTTCTCCTCAAGATGAATTATATCATGTGATCTTAACTAACCATTCTTAACTCTTCTCTAATCACTAATCCAAGGGCGCATAATGAACTGATAGTTGCAACTCCTATACTAATAAAATCTATCTGGATAAACACAGAAAACTACAACTCATGAATAGCGACTTCATAACTTCACTTCTATTGATCATCAGACTCTGCTTCCATGAATGTAACATCACTAACATGTCTTCATCACATATCCAAATGTGCAAGGCACCATAATAATTGTATAGACAATCACTCGCAGAAACTACCTGTAACTCTGTCGGGAACACTGCTGACACAAGCTACTACATAACTATTTGTACTAACAATTAACCTATGCATCCATGATATCATGCTAATAACATGTCCATGCTTCATATACTCAAGGCTTACTACATAAGTCCTCTATACATGCTACTTACCATATGTTTCCATCAATGAAAAACATATAGTCAGCACTAGCTTGCTGCCAAATCTCCAACAAAAACAACTTTTGGAAGGTATAAAAGAAGAGATCACTGACCCAGTGATAATGTAATCTTATAAAACTAGTGCAATAAAAATTCCTAAGAATCTTTTGATGCATGAAAAGACAAAGCATATATCTATAAAGTATCACTACTTGGGAGAACAAGTACAAGAAAAGAAAGTGAAACTAAAATATGTGAAATCACAAGAGCACTTGCTGATATATTTTCTAAACCCTTACTAAAGGACACATTTGAGTACTTGAGGAATAGACTAGGGCTCCATTCCCTTTCTATTGGTCACTAAGGTGATTAGCAAGTTGCATCAACCTATACTTTATCAGAATATAAAATTATTTTGATGCATAATGTTCACACTTTAGGTTTCCTAAGGTTCTGAAAACCAAAAGATGATAGAAATACTAAAAATTCCTATTAGTACATGAAAGGTACTTGATCTGAACCCAACACTAGAGGTAATATTTTGGCTATTGAAGAGCTATTTATTTTATTTTGGCATTTTTACCAAAGGGAGAGAAGAATCAATTAAATATTTATAAAATATTTATCTAAAGGAAGAGAGAATATCAACATAGAGAGAGAAGATCAAATCTGCATGGAGAGTATTGATGTTGTATAGTGATTAAATATATTAAATATACAAGCTAGGGAGAGCTTACCAATTCATAACATTTGCATACAGAGTTGTAAAATATATTTTTAGTAGTATATGACATATTTCATATTGTGTTGCCATCAATAACAAAGGGAGATATTGATAGACTAAAAATGATTAAATATGTTGAAGGAAAGTTTGACAATGTTATGGATATTTGAAAGACAGTGATTGATTATCACCAAGCTACTTAAGTGTACGTAAGACATTAAATTAGTTTATGTATTGTCATTGATGTCAACTAGTTTTGATTGTACTTATCATGATGGTTACAAATATCTTAAGAAATAAAAATGGTAAAGGAATGCGATATCTACATGAAAATGAGATGGATGAGAAAGATATGGATATGGTATTTATTGGGTAACTTATTCACAAGTCTATGGCATTACCTTAGTTATTTGATTGTATTACATGAATATATTATGAATTAAAGATAAATAATGAGAAAGTTTATGTGATCAGTAAATGAAAAAAATTGTATACACCGAGCAAGTGTAGTGTATACTGAGTATAGCATTAACCGAGCTAGTTATCACTGACACATTTTGGTATTTACCGAGTGAAATAAATAAATGGAACTTCTAACTGTAGACTAAAGATGATGAAATGGAAAATTGTTTATGATTCTGAGGTAAATGATAATTTATGTTATGATGATCAAACAACTAAAAAATTCAAGGATGATCAGATGAAGGAGAATGAAACGTGGTATTGACACAACTACCAAGGGAGGTTAAAGTGACAAAATCAATAGTGAAGATTAAGAGACAAAATCTATGGATGGAAATGAAATGCCTTATGATGGACTTATATAAAGAGAGATAAGATTCATTATTAAGTCTGTTGCAAGATAATTTGTGTGCAGAGATATATTTCATGCAACACTGATCAAAATGGTTGAAGAAAGAACTGAGAAAATCTATAGACAACACCGAGCGATAGAGGAAGCAATTACTAAGAAGATTAGAGTTAGAGAAACAAAGATATTGAATTGATTATTTATCAGAGGTATTTTTGAGCTTAGCATAGATTTGAAAATCTACAAATCATGTTGTATTTGAATCAGATCATTACTATGTTAGTTTAGCCATTGTTACAAATAAATCTCTTAACCGAGTGCAACTTAATAATCTTTGTATTTCAATATGACATTCAATGAATGTTGATTTTCTTCTTGTTGGTCCCATAGTGAATGTTTGGTCAAGGGGGAAATGTTAGTGATAAATCCTATAACCAGGTCACACCTCACATTATGTTTTGTAACCTTTAATAGGGTTGGCTCCTAACAGAGCTCACTTCAAAAGAGTGAATTATTTTGGGTTATCGGTCCCAAGTGGTTTTTACCCTGGCAAGGTTTCCACATTAAAAATATGTGTAATATGTGTATGGATATATTGAATTGTTAATTTACTTTACACATTATTTTAAGTAGATTGATTGGTAAAAATGGTATTTAATTTATTGGTAATTGATATATGAAGAGAAAGGTACAATTGATATCTTACCGACTTGATTAATTGATTTGCAAGTTTTGTTATATACATTTGGGAGTATTTGGGATTGTAGGATAACTGGACTTAACTGATTCACCCCCCTCTCAGTTATCTAATAGTTATTCCTCAATCCATAGAAATTTCCTCCCAAGAACCTATCATTGTGGAACCTAATCCTTCATGTTTATCTCATAAAACCATCTATAACCAACATCATCATGAATATTGCAAAAACCATCAAGCTAAGGCTAAGGCTCGTGGCCTTATTTCTCACACTATGTCTTCATCTCAACATTTTTCTTCCTTTGATCAACCCATGCTTGAGCCTTTAAAGTAAGTTAATCAAAATAACAATATGAAAAAGGGTAAACATGATGATTCTGTTTGTATTTTAGATTCTATTAATCTTGACATGGAAGATATTCTTGAAGGTGATTCTAATCCACATGTTAGTGATGATGAATATGAGAATATTGATATGGATTATGATTTTACTAACATACTTTGTACGTAGCTTAAAATCACTCCCGAGTGAAGACCATAGTGATTCCCACTAGAGTGCTTTCTTTGATTTGGTGATGGTTCTTATTGTGTTGAATGTTTTTCCTGTTGTGATTTTCTCACAATTTCCTAAAATTTCAAACTAAGATGGGGGGACATGCACCACGCTTGATGTGGACTTCTATAGCATGGTTGTATTTATGTGTTCGTGTTGTGTTTCCCCTCGTGTTGTATTTTTTATATTTTTTTTCTAGATTGTTTTAGATGATTCTTGACTTCTCTATTGGCATAAGATGGTAAACTAGTCAAACATGTTATGAAATTATTCTATTTTTATCTCTCTCCTTGATATTTTTGTTACATCTCATGTTCTATTATTCATAAATGTTCCCTTGTGTAGTTTACTTGGATACTTGAGATGCAGTAGCATTGATTCTTTTTTATATCTTTCATTTCGGCCCAAAAAGACTCTTCTTCATATATCTTACAAATTTTTCCTCCATTATGTATGGTTCTAATTACTTTGTGGAATGATGAAATTTCATACTTGATATAATATTGCATATTCTCATTTGATCATACTAGCCCCAAAGTGAGTGGATCCCTTCTTGTTCAAACTTTTGTTGTGTTCATTTCCATTGGAATATTCTCTCCTAGGGGAATTTCACAATGGAAATATTCTTTGTGGATGCATGCATGCTTCTGTTAAATCCATTTCTCCTATTGAGATGTTTGCAATTTCTTTAACGTGAGGGCATACACTCCGATCACTTTATGTTCACAAACATTGGCAATTTTCTCTCCTCTATTCAAATATTGATAGTTCATGCACGCTCTTAGCTCTCATGGATCTCTCTTTGGATTACTGATAGTCCAGGATGCCTGATCCTTTTTTTAATCCTTCTTTGGACTATCAATATTCTTGGAGGTCTGATCACCTATTGATCTCTTAAGGACACACACATCCTTATGCCTGGGTCCTCTTTCAATTCTTATTTTTTGGATATGGAGTTGCCTTTGTTATAATAGCAATGTCCTAATCAACTGAGAGGGGGATGAGTCAGTTGATGTCAATATAGTATACTCAAACTTTTACTTCATACTTATTCTGTAAAACCACTAGTACATTTTACACCTTTTTTCGACGAGTTATTGGTTGAATTTTCTACCCAAATGGGTCGAATACTCGACCAACTAATTGGTCACTATTTTTGTCATCAAAATATCAACATATCTCTTTGATCGTAGAATGTTCAACGCCTATCTTGGTCAAAAATGAGGCCAAACTTAGTCAAAAACAACATTAGAAAGTGGTATATTGGTAAAAATGTTTGGCTACTCTGACCAATATTGGTTGAAATATTTGGCCGCTCCGACCAAGATGCCAAACTCATGACAGTCATATTTTGTATAAGTTGGTCGCACTATGGATCAATATTGGTCGAAATATTTGGCAGCTCTGACCAGGATGCCAAACTGACGACGATCATATTTCAACCAAAAATTTTTGCACTTTAGACCAATATTGATCTAAATATTTAGCAGCTCTGACCAGGATGCCAAACCCATGATGCCACATTTTGACACAGAATGGTCAATTTTTAGACCAACCCATGTCAGACTTTCGACAATGGTGAGTCGAAATGTTGACCATGGTGAGTCAAAATTTCAACAAAATATGGAATGTTTAAAAAAAAATTTGAAGATAAATATTCGGACTAATCACCAATAGCATCCTGATCAGTGATTAGTCTAGATATTTATCTTTAGGTGTCCACACTCATTCTACTACTTATTTCCAGCGGGTCCCTGCTCATTCCATTTTCCAGACTACTTTCGACTCTAGCAATCCATCTGCTCTGCTCTGTGTCAAACTGTGGGTTTTTCATTTTATTTGAACTATTTGAGAGATAGGCTCTAACTAGTGATGCATAATTAGTTTTCATGTTTGCAGCATGGAAGCAATGTTTGGGACGTTGGTGGTGGTGCATATAGAGTCCTTAACTAGTTGTTGACAAAGATGGATGGTATGACAACCAAGAAAATAGTTTTCATTATTGGTGCTACAAACAGACCTGATATCATTGATCCTACATTACTAAGGCCTGGTCAACTTGACCAATTGATTTATATTCCCTTACCTGATGAGTCCTCGCGTTATCAAATTTTCAATTCTTGCTTGAGAAAATCACCCATCTCAAAGGATGTGGACCTAATGGCACTAGCCCGTTATACCCAAGGATTCAGTGGAGCTGATATTACAGAGATTTGTCAGTGGGCTTGCAAGTATGCTATTAGAGAAAATATTGAGAAGATGATTTTCAATTATGGTAGCTTTTGCAAACTAGATTTGGTTATGAATTTCTTTATGGTTTTTTTTGAACTAGTTTGTTAGAATTTTACATTTTTTGATTCAATTTTCCTCAACTTGTATCTTATTATTGAGAACCTCGATGCAGTGAATGAGGATGATATTGATGAGGTAACTAAAATAAAGGCTACTCATTTTGAGGAGTCAATGAAATATGCCTGAAGAAGTGTTAGCAATGCTGATATTAGGAAGTACCAAGCCTTTGCACAAACACCAACAATCTCAAGGCTTTGGTTGTGAATTTTGATTTCTAGATAGACCTGTTGGTGCTTTTGCTAGTGCTTCAAATGTATTTTCTACACTAGATAATAAAGATGATGATGACTTATACAGTTAGGAAACTTAGTACATAATTTTCATCTTAATGAAGTGACAAATTTGTTTGTTCTAGTAGGGACCTTCCATTGACAAGTAGCCAATGCTATTAAATTTGGCTCCATCTTTTTCTTGTATGTGTTTTATATGTTCATATGTTTGAAACTTTATTTAGTTTATTAGCCCTTTAGCTGAGGACTTACTAACTTGTAAGTCTTTAGAGCAATATTAACTTTATGGAAAGGAAATTTAGCTATGGAAAATTTTTCTCAAGTGGTAGATAATGCTACGAAAACCTTTCTTTTAAAAAAAAATCCTGCTAGAAAATATTCTATTCTAAATCAATTCTACAACAAAGAAAGTCTAGTTCAACTGATAGGTATGGTGTGCATACATTTTATGGAGATCTGTCAAGAATATTTTCCCCACCAAGATGATGTGCATCCATTTTATGGAGATCTGCTAAATGTTTTATATGATAAAGATCACTACAAGTTAGCCCTTGGCTAGATCAATATTGCTCACAATCTCATTCCCAAAGTGGCCAAAGACTATGTTAGGATGATAAAATATGGGGATTATCTTTACCACTACAAATCTTTGAAGGTTGTTGCACTTGAATAGATATGTACCATTATTAGGAGAATTGAAATGAGTTTGGCTTACCTCAAACAGGTGAGGTGGCATATGGCTAATCTAAGTTAGTTTTTCAGAGGGCAATGACAAGTGGGCATGTGGAGTGGATAGACAATCAATGTGTTTCATTTTGGTATTTAACTCATAATAAAGTTGTTAGTTTTTAGTGTTCAGATTGTGACCTTGACAGAAAATATAATGGCACCAAAAAATATACTTACCTTGTTGAGAGCATAGATATATCGATATATAAATAATGATATTAAATATGTAATATATTTAATATCTATTGTTTATGAAATTTGAGTTATGCTTTGGTTTATTTGTTTTTGGGTCAAAGTCAACCTACTTGGAATTCTAAATAAGGTCGGCCCCTTTGGAAAATCACCTCTTGGATCCTACATATAGGAGGTTGATTCTTGAGAGAAGACCAGCAAAGACATAATGTGTTTCTTCTCCCAAGAATCACTAATAGAGAAAGCAGCAGCAGTGAATTATTAAAGAAGTAGCATAATTTCTATAAGGATAAACACAGTGAATTCCTCCATTAAATGCATCGAAATCTTCCATAGTGAAGTAGAGATTTCACCATAAGAAGGATTGTGAAACTTAGTCTTAAGTGCAACATTCATAGGACCACAATTATGGAGCACAATTATGGAGTAGAAATCAAGACATAATTTCATTAGCATTTATCTGATATTAGGCCAAAGTAAACATCAGATTAAAGACATCAGGAAAGTAGGATGTTGATCTAGTTGGATTAGATCTAAGGGTGATATCAAATATGGGTACTATCTTTCCTTCCTCTTAATTATTTCTCTTATTATGTGATTAGTTCAAAAGTCTTCTATAGTTTGTTCATTCCTAGGTAAAATCTGAAATATACTAACATTTAGACCAAAGTGAATTGTCATAAACATTAGGAGCTTAAAATAAAAAAATTCCAACCAAAATAGAAAATTTGATATGCTAATAGAAAAACTCATTTTTCTAAAAATAAGAACAAGAAACAATCACATATTTGAAATCTCATGACTACATATACTGTCTATTAACAATGAAATGAAATTCATTGCACTAGATTAAACTTTTAGTAAAGATACTTTATATGGATCAACTTTGTTGCATTATAACCTGAGTCAGACACTCAGGAACTACACAAAATGGCATTAAGCATGGAGTTTGGTTTACATGTGGTACATCAATTCCTTCATCGAAGACATTATCTATTAAATTTATAATTGTTTACTTAGGTTCCATAGCACTAGCATATACACAAAGAATCTATATTTAAAAAAATATGGACACTACATATATATAAAAATAACCTATTAAAAAAAAAAGAGGCCATTGAGGACAATTACATAGGTCTCCTGAAACAACATTACCCAACTCTTTCTCTCAAGCCAAAGACTTAGTGTGTTCAATTGCCCATACTAGTAGTCAATTCTATGTTGAGTATATCTATCAGGCCCTCCTGGAGTTTGAACAAATTAAGAATAGAATGTTAGAATAACTAAGAGGGGGGTGAATTAGTTATCCATAGTCCCAACACAAAATGTATAACCAGAAATAAATAACCTAAACTTTTGCAGCTCGGTAACATAAAATAGTATTTTGTCTGTGCTTTTACCGATTACCAGTTCATAACAAGTAGAGATTACCGACCAAATCCAATATGCAATATGTAAAGTATGACAACAAACAATCATCATAGTAAACACATAACACAAGAGATTTAACGTGGAAACCATGCTAAGAGAAAAACCACCTGGGACCAGCAATCCAAAAATTGTTCACTCTTCTAAAGTGAGGTTGGTGAAGACTCAACCCTATTAAAGGTTACAAACACACTGTTAGGTGTGACCTTGTTAGAGGATTTTAGACCAATAGTTATTGCTCAACCAGCATTCACTATGGGGTTGATAGGATAACAAATGTACAGTCTATGAATGACATTACAAGACTTTCAAGTGCACTCTGTTAAGAGATTTATCCGATTACAATGGTTAAACTATAACAACAATTTGATCTCAATATACCACAACTTCAATTGCAGATTATCAGATCTATTTTAAGCTCATTCAAATCCTCTGATCATTATATCAATTCTATATTAATCACTATTCTGTAACTTATTGTCACTTGGTAATAGCTTTCTGACACTCGATTATCTCTGCAGTTTAGTTCTTTCTTAATAGTTTGATCAAGCATGCATGAAACTTGTTCACGCGATATCTTTGCAGTCTCCTTCTTCTGACATATGTTTCATTATGAAACTCTAGTCTCTTAAATAGACAAGTAAACCATTTTAATTCCATCCATCAGATTTTGTCACTTAATCACCTTCATTGATTTTTTTGCTTTAACCTTCCTCAGTTGATGTGTCAATAACACGTTTCATTTAGATCCATTTGCTCTTCTTTAAATTATGTTAGTCATCGATCTTCGTAACAAACATTATCTCTTTCCTCAAACTTATACACTTTCTAGCTCATTAATCCTTATCAGCTAAAACTGATCATTTATTTCTTTTCTCCTACTTGGTTAACAAAAAATGTGTCGGTGAACACAAGCTTGGTTTATACTATGCTCAGTATACACTACACTTTGTCGGTGTTTACTGGAATGCTTCTTTAACCGACCACACTGCTTTGTGCATTTTGACTCTATCCTTCATCATAGATGAATGCAACATAATCAAGTCAGTAACATAAGGTCATATACTCATCAATAAGTTACTCAATGTATTCCTTATCCTTATCTGTCATATCCATCTTCCTCAATGTAGATATATATGTTCTTCATTTCTTTTCTTCTCCTTTCTATAGATATTTGAGTATAGTAACTTAAAATATAAGTATTGTCAAAAACTAGTTGACATCAATGACAACATATTACTGATTTAATCATCTTACATATATAATCAGCAACTTAGTGATCTTAAATCATAGATCTTCAAGTTATACAGTTCAATCAAATCAGTTGTAGTTCATCAATCTCTCCCTTTGGCATTGATGGCAACACAAGCAATATGAAATATGTCAAACACATACCAAACATGTCTTCTACAACTTTGTAAACAAATTCTCTCCTTATGCTTAATATGTTTAATCACTACGTTACATAGCATTTCCAAAATATAGACTATCTTCTGCAGATATAATCTTTTCCAACTTCTTCTCTCAAATCTCTCCAATTCATTCTGATCTCTCCTTGTGACTCTGTTCCACTATTTCCATATTTCTCTTCCTATAGTTCATACCTCTCTCCCTTTGACAATAATTCCAAAGAGCAATAGAAATATACAGCTCTTCAGTAGCTAAATGACTCATTGTTGTTCGGTGCACTTACTATATCTTTGTATACTTTTGTGCAAATCTATTTCAGTTCTTCAACTTTCATGACCTTAGATAGAAATCCAAAGTGTGACCTCTACTTCATCAACATGTATGATATTCTGATAAGATTAGGGTGATGCAACCTCCAAATCACCTTAGTGACCAGTAGATAGGGGACGGAGCCCAAGTCTAGTCCTCAAGTATTCATATGTATCCTTCAGTAGAGACTTTGTAAATATGTCAGCAAGTTGTTCTTTTGATGTAAAAAATTATAGCTTAACTTGCTTCTCCTGCACTTGATCCCTTAAGTAGTGATACTTAATCGATATATGTTTTTTTTTAGAGTGCATGAGTAGATTCTTTGAAATATTAATGGCACTAGTGTTGTCACTATATATAATCACCGGCTTAGTGACTATCTCATTCATACCTTCCAACACTTGCTTGATATATCCAATATTTGAACAATTAGTAGCAGAAACAACATACTCTACTTCAGTTGTAGACTAAGAAATGCAAGCCAGTTTCTTACTTGTCCATGTAACAAGTCTTTCACCAAAGAAGAATGCTCCTCCAGTGGTACTTTTTCTATCATCAACATTTCTAGCCCAATCAGCATCGGTGTATACCTTAAGTTCAAACTTTCCTATCTTAGGATACAATAGGCCATAATCTTTAGTTTTCTTCAGGTATCTTACTTGATTCTCTTTATAGAAACCATGTGTAATTCTCTAAGGTTTGCAGAAAATCTAGCAACTATTCCAAAAACATGTGCTATATCAGGTCTACTGTGAACTACATACATTAACTTACCAATCATGGATTGGTACAGTGTCTGATTTACCTTAGTAGTTCCATCTTCTTTAGTCAATTTACATCTAGTAGCCATCAATGTTCCGACAAGTTTAGCATCTTCCATGCCAAATGTCTTTAATACTTCCTTTATATATTTAGATTGTGTAATGAATATACCATCATTCTACTAAATCACTTGTAAGCCTAGAAAGAACTTAATCTCTCCAAACATAGACATTTCAAATTCACTTCTCATTTCATCAGCAAATGACTTATAGATTTGATCTTGTCCTCCAAATATTATGTCATCCAAAAATATCTCAGCAATCAAGATAGTATCATCAGAATTACATTTCATGTACAGAGTGCTATTCTCACTTGCTATTCAAACTTGTTCTAACAAATCTAATACTCAAAAAATAGTTATGCAGCCTCTCATACTAGGCTCTCAATGCTTGCTTTAAACCATATAAAGTGGTGTGTAATCTACATACCAAGTCTTTGTTATCTGGATCAATGAACCCTTTAGGTTGTTCTATCTAAACTTCCTCTTCAAGTATCCCATTCAGAAAAGCTGATTTTACATCCATTTGGTAAACTTTGAACTTCTTGTGTGCAGCATATGCAAGTAACATTCTAACTCCTAATCTAGCAATAGGTGCAAATGTTTCACCATAATCTATTCCTTCCTCCTGTGCATATCCCTTGCATACTAACCTAGCTTTGTTTCTTGTTACCTCTCCATTCTCATTAAGCTTGTTTCTGAATATCTACTTAGTACTGATTACATTCTTGTCTTTAGGTCTGGGTACTAAACTCCAAGTTTTATTCTTCTCTATCTATTATATTTCTTCTTTCATTGCATTAACCCAGTCATCATTTTCTAATGCAACTTTTACATTCTTTGGCTCATATTCACAAACTAGACATGTACCTTGTCTTGCTTTTCTCTTGTCATCATGCCTTCTTGTCTATCTCCAATGATTTGTGTCTCAGGATGATGTCTTCTGACACATCTTGCCAGTACTTGATCTCTTCTCTATTTTTTATCTAGTGTAGGTTCATTTTCTTGTTTGGTAGGTCCTTCTTGCTCATTGGTTTATCTTTCCTGTCCATCGGTATTATTTTCCTATTGACTAGTTATCACTGTCATCTACATCAGTAGAATGTCTGCTTGTTCAATGTAATTGAATCTACCGTAGTCTTTAGGTTCCTTTAGTCTTTCATCTACATTCTTATCATCAAACTCATCAACTCAAACATTAGCACTTTCAATCATTTTATTAGTTACTTTGTTAAGACACTTATAACCTTTACTTTTAGTGGAATATCCCAAAAATATCCCTTCATTACCTTTTGAGTCAAACTTTCCATTTCTTTCATCCTTTAGAATAAAGCATTTACTTCCAAAAATTCTTAAATAACTTATAGTGGGTTTGTGGCCAAACCATAACTCATAGGGTGTCTTATCAGTGTCCTTTAGTTGTACTCAGTTCAGAACATAAAAAACTATGCTAACTGCTTCTCTCCAGTATGTTTGAGCAACATTCTTTTGTAACATCAGTGTTTGTGCATAGTCAACAATTAACCTATTCCTCCTTTTAGCTATTCCATTTTTTTGAGGTGTCCTTGGTGTAGAGACATGTCTTTTAATACCATGCTCATTATAAAATTTAGTCAATTCATCAGAGATAAATTCACAACCTCAATCAAATCTTAAACATTTCAACTCTTTACCAGTCTCTTTCTCTGCTTCTTCTTTATACCATTTGAACATCTTAAATGCCTTAGACTTTTCTTTCAAGAACATCACTGCCATTAATTTAGTATAATCATCAACAAAAACAATGAAATATCTATCTCCATAGTAACTTTGAGTTCTCATAGGACCACATAGGTCGGTATGCACTAACTCAAGTAATTTATTTGTTGAATAATCTTTTCTTTCTAAATTGGATTTAGTCATTTTACCCTTCTGACATTCATGACACATAACATGATCAGGCTTAGATAAGTTAGGCAAACCTCTAACCTTTTTCTTTTTACTGATTTTTACCATGTTATCAAAATTCACATGACATAACCTTTTATGCCACAGCCATGCATCTTCATCTTTCATCATTAAACAAGAAGACTAATCATTATCAAGATAAAATAGATTACCTCTTGATTGTGTTCCACTTCCAACAAGTCTTCCTCCATCATCATATATCTTCACTTTCTTGCTCTCAAAAGCAACTTGGTGGCCTAAACTATTCAGTTGTGCCACACTTAGCAAGTTATAGTTCAGTCCTTTTACCCAATAAGCATTTTCACATTTTATTCTATCATTTATCATCAGGGATCCTTTTCTTTTTACCATACAAGGTGCATCATTACCCATTCTCACAGATCCTCCATTGTATTCTTCAAGATGATCAAATTTTTCTTCATCACCAATCATGTGATATGTACAGCCACTATCTATGATCCATGTATCATTTTTATTAACCGTAGAGATAAGTGTTGTCTCTACATACCTTTCATCTTCTTTTGATTCATCCTTCATTACAAAAAATACTACCTCCACATCTTCATCAGTGTCGGTATCGATGAAATCTTCTTCTGCAATATAGCACACCTTCTTGCCTTTATCTTTAGTTTCTTGGTTGTCTTAGTTGTAGTATCGATAACTTTTGTTTCCTCTTCTTCCATAGCTTCCTTCACCAAATTGGTCCTTGTTTCTATCATCATCTTTCCTATGTCGACATCTAGTAGCAATATGACCAACCTCTTTACAGTTAAAACATGATAAAGGTAATTTACCTCTATATCTACCTTTACCTTTAGCTAACCTTCTGGCCATAAGAGCTTCAAGTTCATTAAGCTCATCATCAATATTGCTATCACTATCATCATTCTTATTTCTACTACTAGACTTACCAATCTTCAGAGAAGACATAAAATCAAATTCAATAGACAGTACAACACTATTATCAAAGTTGTTCAATTTGAAGGTTGTTAGTTCACCGATCAAATTATCAAGAGTAAGGTTGTTACCAGATGTAGACCTTATTTCATCAATTGCAGATATTCTAATTGCATAAGCTTGTAATAAAGTTCTGATAACTTTTCTTACCATTGTTTCTTCTTCAATAACACCATGAGATGCTCTAATAGCATGGACTACTTCTTTTAGTATGTTTGTGTACTGCACAATATTTCACCTTCCTCCATCTTCATGTCATCGAATCTTCCCCTTAGGCTTTCAGCTCTAGCTCTTTTGACATTCACATCACCACTATAGATTAGAGCAAGTTTATCCCACATCTCTATTGAAGTAGAGTAGTCCTTGATGTCTTCAAATCTAGCATCAGTACAGGCAGTAGCAATCTCCATCATAGCAACATTATGTTCATGCATGTCTCCTAGTTGATCATGGGTCAAGGGACCAGTGGGCAGTGCAAGATAGCCATTCTCCATTAATGTAAGGGTAAAATTCCCAATTCTAGATATATGAAGCTTCATTCTTCTTTCCCATATTGTGAAGTTGTCCTTGTTTAGCTTTGGCACTTCCCTCTTATACATTTTGAGACCTTTGTGCTAAATTCCTAAAAACTCTATTCCAAGCAAACAATGAGCTTTGATACCAATTGTTAGAATAAATGAGAGGGGGGGGGAATTAGTTATCCACAGTCCCAATACAAAATGTATAACCAAAAACAAATAAATTAAACTTATGCAACTCGGTAACATAAAATAGTATTTTGTCTATGCTTTTACCAATTACCAGTTAATAAGAGTAGAGATTACCAACCAAATCCAATATGCAATATATAAAGTATGACAATAAAAAATCATAATAGTAAACACATAACACAAGAGATTTAACATGGAAACCCTGCTAAGGGAAAAATCACCTGGGACCGGCAAACCAAAAATTGTTCACTCTTCTGAAGTGAGGTCGGTGAAGACCCAACCCTATTAAAGGTTACAAACACACTATTAGGTGTGACCTTATTAGAGGATTTTATACCAATCTTTATCATCCAACCAACATTCACTATGGGGTTGACAGGATAACAAATGTACACTCTATGAATCATATTACAAGACTTTCAAGTCCACTCTGTTAAGAGATTTCTCTGATTATAATGGTTAAACTATAATAGCAATTTGATCTAAATATATGTTGGTTAACAGTTTGTCCTCCCGTTAGATTTATAATCCCTGACTCTCTAAACACCCAAGGTGAGAGAACAAAAGGATGTCACCAACAAATGGGTCAGTGTAAGTCATCTATCACTACCCTCTGAATTGACAGGTACAGCTCCCTGATTGTGTTTGATATGCAATGAATGTGTCTTTATTGATCATCAGATAATTCCTTATAAGTCTTAACCAAATTGTTTGTAGGCACAAACAATTCAGGTAGGGATAAGAGTTGGTAACCTATAATCCCCAATAGAATGCTGATCACAGATTATCATAAAGTCTATATTCTAGCCTAAATCTATCTATTCTAAGAATGCATATCCTACTAAGGAGAATAGGAGCAAAATCATACATGGACAGTAAATGGAATTACCTATGCCGTAATTACTGACATGAAATGGAATTCAAGCAGGAATTACAGTTCCACACATAATTGTACTTTCTATTTAGATGCATCTAAATAACTGAATGAATAGGAGAAGAATCATACATGAAAGGTAAATGGAATTACTTTCACTGCAATCACCAACATGAAATGGAATCCAGAAAGCAATTACAGCTTCACATACAACTATTCTATTTATTCACATGCAAATGAAAACTACTGGTACAACAAACATGAAAACCCAGCAAAGTAAAATAGAATCACTTATGCTACCCTTACAAGTTTGTCAACCACTACATTGATTTCCTTTATAGTATTTATACAATGCTTATAGCCACTGGAAATGATTCAACTTCCAAAATATAGAAAGATAAAGCCCAAAATAGGAACATCCTCGATGAAAGAATTTGAAAAGCCAATCACAGACTTATGACACTTCAATTTGAGACCTTTCATTTCCTCAAACAACACCTGTCAAGCCAAAGTCCATTGGGCTTCTCAGAGTCAAGCTATCTTCCAAACAACAGTCAATCCGATCTACAACTACATTCAACCTTCTTTAAATGTCTCAGAAATATTTGGCACGATCTTATTTGACATAATAGCTTTATCACTACCACCACTTGGGGCAACCCATGTTGCATCTTCTCGACTGTAAGCTACAGCATACAATCATCATTAGGATTATACTCTTCATTCTTTCCTACCCGTGATCTCTGTTGAGAGGTCAGTCATAACACTATATCAATAATCCCCTCTTTTCTTAGTCTCTTTTGATTTTGCTTCTTTATGCCAATTTGAAGTTTCATAAAACATGTTGCTCAATTCATTTCATGATCAAACTGAACATGAATGATAACCCTTGGCTCTCAATAACCACGGCTCTTATTATAAAGACTGATTCAATTGACATCGACAAGATGCATATTAACATGATGGATACTGTCGATTATTAAAAACAATCAAGTTCAGCATCTATCACAGGACCGTTGCTTTCAAATATAGATGAAATTGACTTAAGCGGGAATCTTACTCTTTCAGACCCACTAAAACACATGTCATGATCCCGCTTTCCCTCAAAGAATATTTGACAACATACGGGTACCGCTGATTAGTACCTTGAAAGATATAATAACTGCGGGCAACTTTTCAGACTGACCATGCTTCATTGTTGCATGATCACATGGTATTCTTTTATTCCATGTGATCATGTGGCCGCTCTCTCATTGGTGCACATGGACTACACTATTGGCATTCATGGGTCCCGAGCAGAGTGCATCTACGCTGTTGGCATACATAGGTTCCCTTTTTGCCTTGTCGCATGATCACATGGCAATATTTAAATCCATGCGACCACTCTATTTTGCCACGGATTATAATATTAAATGTTAAACCTTCACTTGCCCAGTTTGTCATATCTATGCTATTAGCATACACAGGTACCAACAGACTTCATTGTCACATGATCACATGGCAATATTTTAATCCATGTGATCATGTGACCGCTTTATCATTGGCACATCATGGATCCTAGCCTAGCAACTCTAATCTTCTCTGTCCTACTCGGGCTTCATGGTCACATGATCGCATAGCATTTTTTTATTCTTTGCGATCATCCGACCGCTCTACCATTGGCTCATGTGGGCTGCACCGTTAACCCGCAAAGAATCTCTTGTACCATATCGGCAAAGTGGAAACCATCGATTAAGCATCTTATAACCATGGACTAACTTTTCTTGGCCCCACCGCCACGCGTATGCATCTTGAAAATCTGTAAAAGCATTTGGCAGGGGTCATGATTTTGCGAGGATCGTAGGATGCACTTTGATGAAGTGCGGCCTCTGCCATTTTTTTGCATTAGGCTCGAGAGTAGAAAAGTGCAGCATATGTATATAACACGCTGTATAGTATGCATTATAATGCAATGATTGAGCTCCATAACATCATAAAGACTATTCATAAAATCAGATGATAACCATTTCACCTTTAAATTATCATTGGTTATGAAATAAAACCACTGTACACCTTGAGATGCTACAGCTTCTTCATAATAAGAGTTAACTCTTGTGGCTTGATGAGACTCAACATAATGTTGGCACGGTTATGGGATGAAAACATACATAATTCCATCTTCTCTTATCTTCAAAGGAGGCTAGTCACAATTCGATTTAGAACTATCCCAAATCCTGTTACCTTCATAAGATCATAGTAATGCAATACTACTGACATTAACGTGTCTTCTCAGAGTGATTACTTTAATCAAAGAGCCCTTAGAGAATTGAATCCATAATCTTTTATCAAAAAAAAAAAACTTCTTTTCAAAGACCCATTGTTTGAACCTTGCTCAAAACTGCAAACAATCTTAGATGTGATCCAATCTATGACTGTCCACACTCTGCTTCTGAGAACTGAATCAACTAATAGACACCATGTTGACATATACATTCATTTAGTATATGAAAGGCCTCAGCAACTAAATGCACACATTATCACATGGAATAAAATCTGAATCTATCAATGCCAATTCTGTCAATGTGTCACAAGAAAACTTTCTTCTGATTCCTTGCAAGTGCCATGAAGATCATGGTCCACAGTCACCATTTCACCTGAGAAAGATTACCAATCAAAACATATTATCCTTGCTAGGTTGGGTTCTATCACCTACCCATGATGACATGATTTTCAAAGCAACCCACCCCATTTGAAGCAAGAAGGCAAGGAACCCTAGCAAGAATAGCCTATCTTAGAAAAGCTAGACCTAGACACCAGACTTGACAAGACCACATGACTCCAAAATTGCCAAAAAAAATGGGTGACTGAAAGTTAGGCAACAATATAACACAACTTCAATTGCAGATTATCAGATCTATTTTAAGCTCATTCAAATCCTTTGATCATTAGATCAATTTTGTATCAATCACTATTCTATAACTTACTGTCACTCAGCAATAGCTTTCTGACTCTCAATTATACCTATAGTTTGATTCTTTCTTAACCAATTTGATTAGGCATGCATGAAACTTTTTCACACAATATCTCTGCAGTCTCCTTCTTCTGGCATATGTTTCATTATGAAACTCTAGTCTCTTAAATAGACAAGTAAACTATTTTAATTCCATCCATCAGATTTTGTCGCTTAATCACCTTTGTTGATTTTGCCACTTTAACCTTCCTCATTTGATGTGTCAATAGAATGTTTGATTTCAATCCATTCGATCTTCTTTGAATTATGTTAGTCATCGATCTTTGTAATAAACATTATCTCTTGCCTTGAACTTATACACTTTCCATCTCATCAATCCTTATCAGCTAAAATTGATCATTTAGTTCTTTTCTCCTGCTTGGTTAACAAAAAATGTGTCGATGAACACAAGCTTGGTTTATACTATGCTCGGTATACACTACACTCTATTGGTGTATACTGGAATGCTTCTTTAACTGACCACACTGCTTTCTGCACTTTGGCTCTATCCTTCATCATAGATGAATGCAACATAATCAAGTCAATAACATAAGTTCATAGACTCATCAATAAGTTACTCAATGTATTCCTTATCCTTATCTGTCATATCCATCTTCCTCAATGTAGATATATATGTTCTTCATCTCTTTTCTTCTCCTTTCTATAGATGTTTGAGTATAGTAGCTTACAAGATAAGTACTATCAAAAAATAGTTGACATCAATGACAACATATTACTGATTTAATCATCTTACATATCTAATTAGAAACTCAGTGATCTTAAATCATAGATCTTCAAGTTATACAGTTCATTCAAATCAGTTGTAGTTCATCTTAGAAGATAGGAACTTATTTAACACTTCGCCTACTCAAAAACACAAACCAATGAAATAATCCACATTAGGCCAAGAGAGGTTGACACATTCAATATGAGAATACTTACACAAAATGAAGCCGAATCATGCCAGACAATGACAATAAGAAGTTGACTATTAGACCTTCTATTTTTTTATTTGATAGTTGCCTGACAATGACACATTCAAAATGCACTTATGAGAAAAGACCTAGAATGAATGGAATTGATTAAATAATGAAGGTATCTTAGTTTGAGCTTCACTTGGTTTCGAGAATACTTTAATATTCTCTACTTAACAAGGCCAACCACGTGAAGGTGGAAGCTCATATGGCCTCACACCCCTCCCCCTAACATCAATATAAATTCCCCATTAACATCTAATTACATGCTTCATTCATCCATTAATGAACTATAACATTCAATCAATAGAATCACATAACATCCATTAATATGATATAACATTCATTAATACGCAACACTAATCAAGAATTCATTAATACATAACAATATTCATTAACATGACATATAATTCAATATTAATACACAACATTCATAGATAATTACTTAAAACAAAGTTCATGGAGTTATTATGATAGTTTTACTGATATTTTTATCACAATTTGATGTTCAGGATAGGGTAAAAGTGTTGGAAATATAGATGCAGTAACTGAGAGGGGGGGGGTGAATCAGTTAACCACAAAAATATTACCACTAATCCCTTAAATATCTTAACAAATTATTTACTATGCCACTCAGTAAATATACAGAGAAATGCTGAAAACTTGATCCTTGAAGTGTGTAATAATTAAACTGTTCTTAAGCATTCATCACTGATTAACTTACCTGAATAAAGAAAATAACATGAACACAAGAGACACCAAATTTATCATGGAAACCCAATATGGGAAAAACCACCAATGTAACTAGTTACTATTTTTCACGCTTCTGAAGTGATGCCCGGTTAGAAGCCAACCCGGTAAAAGGTTACAAAACACACTGTTAGGTGTGACCTTGTTAGAGGATTTAATCACCCTGCTAGGAGTGGCCTTGTAAGAGGTCTTGATACAATTCAATAGAACTGTTACCTTGTTAGAGGATTTATAAAATGGTTGTTAAACCAACTCAGTTAAGAGATTTTGATATCACTGCTACAATTGCTAGAGAGTAACAATGAAATGACCTACAACTGAATTGTTGAATATACATCTCTGTTCTATTTCACTAGATCCTTACTAATCAATTAAATCTTTGCTACTCCTCAAGGATATCTGACCATCCTTCAAAATTCCCACACACCTTTCTTCAAAATGATTTCTGCATGTTGTATATCTTTTATTCACCACTTGACCTTCTATATATATATGCCATTTCATAATCATTTAGATTGTCAAGTCGGCACTAATAATTATTATAACAGTCAGCTGGAATAAACAAACTGTAATAACAAAATTCTTTGAAAGGGCCAACCTTGCTCAGTAAACATTAATCCTAAAAAGATTTCCTTCGGTGACCGAGAGAACTCGGTAACCATAGTGAATTCTGTAACATCCTTTGGAGACCGAGAGAGCTCGGTAACCACTAAATTTCCTTCAATAACCGAGGAGGCTCGGTTAACACTGTTACCCTGTCATGTTTCCTTTAGACACCTGAGAGAACTCAGTAGACACTAAAAACCACCTAGTTGACCAACTGAGCTCGGTAGATACTGAGAACCGCTTAGCTGACCAACTGAACTCAGTAGATACTGAGAGCGATAATTGATATGACATTTGTTTGACATCAAAGACAACACATAGCTAATCCAACAATGTCCTTCAGAAAATTTTATCCAACAATCTCCCTCTTTGGCATTGATGGCAACACAACATGTCATAGCACAATGAAATTTCACAGAGAAACCAAGAGTAAGAAACATATCCTTAGCTTCATTCTAATTCCCATTATCTTCAAACTTCTTTCTCTGACTGAGAACTCTCCCTCTTAACTTCTCAAATTATTCTTCTTAGAAATTTCTTGAAATGATAGAAAACTCTCCCTCTTTGACAACACATGCCAAAGACAACTTACACAATTTTGGTAAATATCAATGTACCTTATGTACTGATTCATATGCAATGATTCCCTGACTATGCTGCATCAACTGATTGATCTTCAACATGTTCTAGTTGATGCATCACTAAAACTTTATTTAGTGAACCTCAGACAGGGGAGTGACCCCTAACTTGCCTCTTAGATACAAGAATGCATCCTTAGGTAGTGGCTTGGTGAAGATATCTACAATTTGTTCTTTCATATGAATATATTCCAATCTGATTTCCTTGTCCTGCACCAATTCTCTGACAAAGTGATATTTAATTGCAATGTGCTTGGTTTTGGAATGCATTACTGGATTCTTTGAAATATTTATTGCACTTGTATTATCATAAAACATAACAACTGGTTCTTTGATCTCAACCTTCATGCCTTCCAAAAGCTATTTAAACCATATAATATTAGAGTAGTTTACTACTGCAACAACATATTCTACTTCTGTTGTGGATTGGGATGTGCAGTTTTGCTTTTTACTAGTCCAAAATACTAACCTCTTGCCAAGAAAGAATGCTCCACCACTTGTACTCTTTCTGTCATCAATGTTTCCTGCCCAATCAGCATCAGTAAACACTTTTAAATCTAGATTGTCTCCAAATTTATACCACAAGCCATAATCTTCAGTTCCCCTTAAATACCTCAAGATTCTTTTGATTGCCATCATGTTATTTTCTCTGGGTTTAGCTGAGAATCTTTCCACTATTCCAACTGCTAAGGCAATATCAGGCCTTGTATGTACTACATACTATAATTTTCCAATCATTGATCTATATAAGGTCTGATCTACTTCTTTTGAATCATCATCTTTGGTAAGCTTCAGTCCAGTACACATGGGTGTACCAACTGGTTTTGAATCTTCCATACCAAATTTCTTAAGTATTTCCCTGATATATTTAGACTGAGTAATGTAGATACCATTTTTGTTCTACTGAATCTGAAGTCCAACAAAGAATTTATCTGACCAAACATAGACATTTCAAATTCTTTGTTCATAAGCTCTGAAAATTCTTTTCACTGATCATCATTTCCTGTAAACACAGTATCATCCACAAATATTTCTGCCAAAACAATTTTGTTATCTGATCCTTCTTTAATGTATAAATTGTTGTTGTCATTAGCCCTTTTGAAATCAATCTGAGTAAGATAGTTATGTAATCTTTCATACCATGCTCTAGGAGCTTGTTTCTGACCATACAATGCTTTGTGTAATTTGCAGACCATATCCCTTTTGTTTGGATCAATAAAACCTTCAGGTTGCTCAATGTAGACTTCTTCCTCAAGAATACCATTGAGAAAAGTAGATTTGATATCCATCTGATATACCTTAAATCCTTTATGTTCTGCATATGCAAGTAAAGTCCTCACACCTTCTAATCTTGCAACAGGAGCAAAAGTCTCTCCATAATCTATTCCTTCTTCTTGAGAATATCCTTTACATACCAATCTTGCTTTGTTTCTTGATACTTGACCATCTTCATTCAACTTATTTCTGAATACCCATTTTGTCCCAATTACATTTTTATCTTTAGGCCTAGGTACAAGAGTTCATGTCTTATTTTTCTCTATTTGCTCAATTTTTTCATTCATAGCCTCAATCCAACTTTCATTTTCTAATGCATCTTTGACATTTTTAGGTTAAAAATCAGCAAACAAACATGTACCTTTTAGTTTACTTCTTGTCATAGTACCATCTGATTTGTTTCCAATAATCTGATCTGGTTTATGATGCTTTCTGACATACTTGGCTAATATAGGTTCCTTGCTTCCTGAATGAGTTGCATTGTCATCTTCTTCATCTTCAGGTTTAGATTGCTTGGGCTCAGTAGATACCTACTCGGTAGCTTCAGACTAAGGCTCGGTACTTTGTGACTCGGTCTGAACTTCTTCTTGTGACTCAGTTACTATACTAGGCTCGGTAGATGTAGTCTCCTTACATGTGTCTGGAAATGTATCAGGTTCGATGTAAACAAATTTTATGTAGTCCTCTGGTTCCTTTTTGCTTTCTTCTTCAATCTTTTCTACAAACTCATCAATTCTCACATGTGCACTTTCTATGATTTTGTGAGTAAACAAATTTAGACATCTATATGCCTTACTTTTGCAAGAATATCCCAAAAATATTCCTTCATCACTTTTTACATCAAATTTTCATTTTCTAGATTCTTTTAAGATGTAACATTTACTACCAAATACTTTTAGGTAACTTACATTTGGTTTGTAGCCATACCTCTATTCTGTTTCACTAGATCCTTACTGATCAATTAAATCTTTGCTGCTCCTCAAGGATATCTGACCATCCTTCAAAATTCCCACACAACTTTCTTCAAAATGATTTCTGCATGCTGTATATCTTTTATTCACCACTTGACCTTCTATATATATATGCCATTTCATAATCATTTAGATTGTCAAGTCGGCACTAATAATTATTATAACAGTCAGCTGGGATAAACAAACTGTAATAACAAAATTCTTTGAAAGGGCCGACCTTGCTCGGTAAACATTAATCCTGAAAAGATTTCCTTCGGTGACCGAGAGAACTCAGTAACCACAGTGAATTCTGCAACATCCTTTGGAGACCAAGAGAGCTCAGTAACCACTAATTTTCCTTTGATAACCGAGGAGGCTCGGTTAACACTGTTACCCTGTCATGTTTCCTTTAGACACCCGAGAGAACTCGGTAGACAATAAAAACCACCTAGCTGACCGACTGAGCTCAGTAGATATCGAGAACCACTTAGCTGACCGACTGAACTCGGTAGATACTAAGAGGGATAATTGATATGAAATTTGTATGACATCAAAGACAACACATAGCTAATCCAACAATGTCCTTCAGACAATTGTATCCAATAAAAAGCACCTGCAACAACAGAGGCAATAGTTGTAGACACAGATGAGGATATCCCAGAAATCCCTAATATAATAAATATGGTGAAGAAAAAACTAAAAAGAGTCAATGTAGAAATTATTACTATTTTGCATGATGCTACTACCGGCCTCACTGCAATGTCCATGACCAGGTAATTGAGCAAGCAAAAAATACGGTAACAAGAAAACATACATATTTTAGTTCACGACATAAAAGAGTATAAAATATAAACCTTTATTGAACTTTTGTTATAAGTAAAGATTCATTAATGTTTACTTTAAAATGATGTGCTCGTGCCATCAATTCATCTATCCTCTTTAGCATCTCCTTAGTTAGATTTGCATCTTCCAAAATAGTAATAATTTATGCATTACTCTTTTTAGTTTTTTCTTCACTGTATTTATTATATGAGGGATTTCTGGGATATCCTCATCTATATCTATAGCTATTTCCTCTATTGTTGTAGGTTCTTTTCCCCTATTTGATATATATCTTTAGGTGTCCACACTCATTCTTTTGTTGCCAACGGGTCACAGTCAATGATTGGGAGAGCCTTGTTTTGGCACCAGTCATGTAGTACAAGCACTAGAATTGAGTTTTTTAGAATGGGCGGGGAAATTTTTGTATATCAACATGTGATAGATTTTGGGGATTTTTTAGTATTTAAATACATCTGTGGGATGTATTTCAGAGTTTAGATATATGGGAAGAATGGTTGTGAAAAATATATTTCTTTTTTTCATTTTGAGAAGATCCAGAGTGATTTTGAGTCATAGAGGAAATTCCCTAATCCTTCAAAAAGTTCTATTTTGATGAGTTCTGATCACTTGAGGGACAAAAAATTATCTATTGAGTTGAAAAGAAAATAAATAGAAGACACTGAAAATGAAGTGAAAATTATCTCTATTATATTACAGTCTTTTATACTCTGTAATTTGAGTTTATCTACAAATGTGTTTGGTGTTTTCTGCTAGAACAAATTTTCACATAAAATAAGCAACATTACCTTAAGAACCATCTAAACACTGTTATTAAAAAACACATAACAAAACATAGAAACCCAAAATATTCTTTTGACAATAATAGATGGGCTTCTTGAACCCCTGTCAAACAGACTTGCAGAGTATAGGAGACTATAATATAATATAGATAATTTTCACTTCATTTTTAGCATCTTCTGTTCATTTTCTTTTCAACTCAAGAGATAATTTTATGTCCCTCAAGTGATCAAAACTCATCGAAATAGCACTTTTTGAAGGATTAGGGCATTTCCTCTCTGACTCAAAATCACTCTGGATCTTCTCAGAATGAAAAGAAGAAATATATTTTTCACAACCATTCTTCCCATATATCCAAACTCTAAAATACATCCCACAGATTTATTTAAATACAAAAAAATCCCCAAACTCTATTGCATGTTGATATACAAAAATTTCCCAGCCCGTGCCTAAAAACTCAATTCTAGTGCTTGTACTTCATGACTGGCACCAAAACAAGGCTCTCCCAATCACTGACTATGACCCCAAATCTAAAAACTCTCATGTTAAACAACTATAAAATAAAGTCAACATAGTTTTTTTAACACAACCAAAGTTAATATTAGAATGTTTGACGTTGATCGTAACGGGTTAGAATCTGGCCCGAACCAAGGATAGCTACATTCTTTTCTCTACCCTCTGGTCTCGACACCTAATAGGTCTTTTCTTTTGTCTGCCCTCTAGTGTGGTTACTACATTTCTAGCACTCTACCCATCATCCAAACCATCCGCTCTCTTCGTAACATTGGTCACTTTACATGCATTTCCAATTTCCTGATTCAATGTCTCACCATGCATAGCTTAAGAAAAACTCTCTTGTTGCTTCAACTTCTTCTCCACCATATAATGATGGTGTGAGATGTCTTTCCACCAAGATTCCCTATCTGAATACACCTCCCACACTAGAATGGTATCCCTTCATAATCCACAGGCTATTCCCAACACCCTTTACTAGTTTTAAGTAATTTTATACAATCACTAGCACATTTCGTGCATGGATGAGAAACAGTATCCACATCTATAAAATCTCCACAAAAATCCCTTATGGCCTCCACTGCATATACATCTTCTTAGAATCTAAAAGCTCCCCATCATTGATTCTCATCAATGTACCAATTTTGATAGTAAGTCTAATTTAATTTGTCTGTGGATTGAGACCTTAAATTATTGAGCTTCTCTTTGTTTCAAGAATAGTTTAACATTCTCTACTTAACAAGGCCAACCACGTGAAGGTGGAAGCTCATTTTTCCCCTCATAGGAGCCTCTTATGACCATTTATGATAATTTAAGACCTCTAAGATGTATTCTTATGGATTGTAAATGGTCATAAAGGGTCATAAGGGGTCCTGGGACACAACAGCTAAGAAACATAATTGTAGGCATCATGGTCACATTTTTTTGGAGACAACATAATTGAGTGGTATACCCAGACAATGGAGAGAAACTTATGCACCTTTGGTTACAAGTTGACACTACAGGATCCAAAGACCATAGATAAGGAATAAATTTAGAGAGCAGAGGAGGGTCATAACAATAAAAATAATACATGACAAAACTTAACTAGTTAAATGAGGCAACTGCAAACATTTTAATAGATTTTTATTATTAATTAATGAAATTTGCATATACTAGTGTTCTAAGCCCCCTCATTACATGATTTATTATTGTAAGCCCCCTTTGACTTACGCATCTAGAAAATGAAACTACATCCTATTGGGATTGAGACAAACCTTATAAAACAACAAAAGCTAAGAAGGATTGCTTGCCAACATCTGTTGCAGGACCTTGTATTCATGAGCAACAGATGTTTTCAAAAGATTTTGGAAAGTGATCCTTCTTAGCTACTATTTTTTTATAAGGTTTTTCTCAATCCCAATAGGTTGTAGTTTCATTTTCTAGATCTTACAATAATAAATCATGTAATGAGGGGGCTTAAAACACTAGTATATGCAAATTTCATATTTAATAATAAAAATCTATTAAAATGTTTGAAGTTGCTCATTTAACTTAAGGTTTGTCCTATATTATTTTGGTCATTATGACCCTCCTTCACTCTTTAAATTTATTCCTTATCTATGGTCTTTATATCATGCAATGTCAACTTGGAATCAAAGGTGCGAAAGTTGCTCTCCATCGTCTAGGTATACAACTCAATTATGTTGTCTCCAAAAAATGTGACCATGATGCCTACAACTATGTTTCTCAGCTATTGTGAAATCTACATTTATGTTTCTTAGCTCTCTGTAGTACTCTTCTTCAATCTGTGTTAGACGATAAGAATCTTCTTCTTCTTACTAATTGCAGCCAGATCTTCCTTTTCATCAAGATTCAACTCCACTTGCCCCATCTCATCATCCTCATCACCCTTAGTTTCCATCCTCAGCCTTTCTTCCCTCTATAGTTCTTCAAGCCTCTACAAGATATCTGGATTAATAAAGTCTACAACATTGTGTCCATCCATGATTTCAAGAATATCATCTTCTTTCCTCTCTTCATTTGCCAAAATATACCACTTCTTCAAGCTTGTAGAGTAGTCTCTAGTGGTTGCAAATCAATCTTATTACAAACTACAATAAGAGGCTTATTGGAAAATAGAGGTTTTATACTATGAAACGAAGCTACCTGTTGCACAATACTATAACCATAGGACCCTAAAATATCAAGGAAAAACAAAACAACTGCCTTCAAATTAAAGTCAACATAGTTCTGTTAACACAACCAAAATTAAAATTAAATTATCTAACTATGTTGACTTTATTTTTTAGTTGTTTAACATGAGAGTTTGTAGATTAATAGGAGTTCACATTTTTATGGGAATTATATCATTCAATTGAGAATTAATGCCCATCTATATCTAGTGAGATGAACATAACTCATGTACCTCATGCTAGTGTGCTTGATTAGACTACACATTATCCAATTGTCTGTGAGGGTTGTCATTGTTATTAATTAGTGTAAAAGGAGGACTGCATGTGTGTGATAGCACTTTATATAAATGCTCACTATTTGGATTGTCTAGTCTAATGAAAAATAGTGTATACAAGGTATCCAAGCACACTAGCATGAGGTACATGAGTTATGTGCATCTCACTAGTTATAGATGGGTGACTATGGTGTTGGTGTTTCAAAATGGCTTATGCTCTTAGGTTGCCAATATACCCTCAAACAGATTTTAGGAGTGGTTAGTTCCAAAATGTAGAAGGATCTTAGGGTAATTGGACCAACTATAGGGATAGGACTACCCTCTTCACTTCTGGCTTTGCAAAACCAAGGCAGGTGCACCTAACCCAGTGAAAACTATACCTTATACACCAAAGTTTGGGTTTATATAACAGATGATAGTAAGAAAGTACTAAATGCTAACCTCACATTCATTAACTCTCCATTACTATGGGGTAAAAAACTACACAACCAAAGATTTATAACTTAAAATGGTTCTTTATTTTAAGATTTGGATTGCAACAACTTCAATCAGTCATGTTAACAAGAGATTTACTCATTTAGGCCAGTGCCTCATCCATTGGGCAAGATTTCTTAGACATAAAGGATACACAAATTAGAGAATATCTGAGATTCATAGCCATAAATACATTTACCACAATCCTTACTACTTATAAATAATCCTTATGTAGACAAGGGTAAACTCACATCCCATCTAGAGCATCATTTAATCCAATCCTAGATCAGAACTCAAGAATGAAGATACATACATAAAACAATATGTAATGAACTAGAAAGCTCGAAGTCTACCTTACTTGACACAGAGGAGAGAGAAGAATCATATATTTGTATTAAGTATGATGAATCTTTTCTATGTATACAATTAATCACAACAAATCATGCTTGCAAACTATAGCTTAGACCTACAACTTTTTATCTCTCATTAACAAGCACTGAAACAAAATTCTTACAACCCTGACCGAGAATAGGGCTCACCAAGCAAGAGATTATGAACACCTAACTCCCGATACCTTCGAATGATCATGAAAAATCCTTTTATCTCAAGGATTGCAACAAGCAAATGATGATCATTCAAAGCAACAATTCAAAATCACCTAACTCAAACAAATAGTGAATACAAACAAGACAGGTACCCAGTGCAATGTTGGTGAGATCAAGAAAATCATCAATCTCTGCAACTGATCTAATCATGTACCAGCCTCAAGGACAAAAATCATCACAAAATCCCCATTAAATCTGGCTGCAACAGAGAATCCCAAGGATGCAAAATCATGCTCGAACAACAACTAGGATTATCTTCATTAATTCTCACCTACAACCGAGCTGGAAATGACCAAAAATGGTCTTGCAATATGGCTCATTTGGCACATTGTCTCCCATCCTCATAGAAAAAACCCTCAAAACATTTGAAAACTAACAGCAATGGGCACTTAGTCAATTTTTAAAACACAGCTATCAATCCATTTCTTCCCAGCACATCGGATAGTTCACAAAAATTAATACAATAGTCAACTCATATCACATCCCTTAAATAGAATCAGACGGTTGTTGTTATACCGTGATGCCTAAACAGCATGCATCTTCTCCAAATGGTATAATGACAACCGCAAGATCTTTTCAAGCTTTAAACATGCTTGAATGTTGAAAGATTGGCCCCACTAAAAAATTTTCCAAGTCATAAATCCATCGACCAATCAGGAGCGAGCAACTCAACATATCGTGGCACATTGGACACACTAGATATAAGCCATCAAATCGGATGGTTGTCTTAAGATCTCATGGCTCTAATAGATTCCATGAGAACTTAAGACAACTATAGATTTAGAATCTATAAACCTCTGAAAGGATACGGGCCCACTGACACATCCTCATCATCAATCTAGCAACCAATCAAAACTCAAAAAATAAGGTCCACCCATCAGAGGACCCACCTTTATTACTGTCGCCTGAGAAAAGAAAAATCAATGGCCGATGTAAGATCTCATGTCTCTGACAAAACCCATGAGAACTTTTTCCAACTATAGATCCTCTGCAGATCTCAGGACCCTTAAGGATATGCTGGCACCAGGTCCCACTAAAAAAATCTCCACCTCATCGTACCTTGACCAATGAGAAACTACCAAGTCAGCCTGCGTGGCAACGGACCCACAAAGAAACACATCAAAAGATCAAGCAACTTTCGCATGATCTCATGGGCTCTGAAGATTCTATGAGATCATACACCAACCATAGATCTTGATATAGTGTTAGAGATCCGGGCCCAGGAAATATTAAGGTTGAAACATTAGAAAAAATAAGCACTCAGGACCTAGGGAAAAATAAAGGGGTCAGGCAGTAGAAACTTAGGAAAAATTAAAGCATATGGGTTTTAGTCTTTTAAGTGGCCTGAAAAGGTAACGTAAAATTAGAACAAGGCCGGGGTAACTATATTTTTCTAGATTTTTGAAAGCACACAAAGGGATTTTACCCTAGCACTTAGGGTTTCTACAATTCTGACCAAACTTGAACCCTAAAGATATGAAAATTATGTAGAGGGAATCAACACAAAAACTAGGAAGACACAAAAAACCTCAAAATTTTTGGGGGGGATAGGAAAAATAGAGAACACTACCAATAGTGGCTCATACTTAGGGATGTGTATCTCATGTAGATACAATGAGTAAGCTAGAATCTCCTGGAAGAGCAGACCAAATCAAAACTTTGACCCAAAAACAACATGACTATACAGAGGAAAACCTAAACTACTACTCATGGAAAAGATACTTTAGGAGAAGTAAAATTTTAGGAATTGTCCATGAACAAGCAATTCCAAAGTACCACCAGTCAAATCCTTCAGGACATAAGAATCTATTCCCCATTTTCTTTCAATAAGATAAGGGCCCAACTAGATAGGATCAAACTTCCCATGCTTTCCTTTATCTTCCAATCTTACATTCCACATCAGAACAAGATCATCAACTTCAAAACTTCTCTAGGTAGCCCTTTTATCAAACATATTCTTACACTGCCTCTGGAACCTTTCATTTCTTTCATGTTCATCTCTCCTTACCTCATCCAACTGGATCAACTCATCCATTCTTATCCTCATCTCATCATCTAAATCTTCATCATATGCTTGGATAAACTTATACATCTACAATAGATTATTTTGAGGCAATCTAGCACTTATCCCATACACTAAATAAAAGGGAGCACAACCTATGGCCTTCTTTATAGTTACCCTGTCAGCCCACAATGCTAACCATAACTTTGAGTCCCAAGCTTTCTTATTTTTATCCAATACTCTCTTGAGAATCTTAATTAGACTTTTTTTACTAGACTCAGCCTGGCCATTTCCTTGTGGATGATATGGGGAAGAAAATGAAATGTGTATCCCATACTACTAACAAAAATTATTAAAATCGTGTGATCTAAAACACATTGCATTATCAAACACAATTACCTCTGGGCAACCAAATCTAGTAAGAATATTTTGCATTACAAAATCTATCACCACTTTGCTAGTAGCCTTTATAGTAGGGATAGCCTCAACCCACTTGGTAAAATAGTTTGTTGCCACCAGTATATAAGAATTTCCACCACTAGACTGTTTGGAATCTCTCCAATAAAATCTATACCCCACTTCTGGAAAGGAACCTGGACTGCAACAGGCCTGAGTGGAAAATTCCCATTAAATTTTAACTTACTAGAAAATCTCTAACATGCATCACATTTTCTTACAAACTGATATGCATCCCTAAAAATTGTAGGCCACCAGAATCTAGACCTAAGAATCTTGTGAGTTGTGGTCTTTGAAATATAGTGCCCTCCACAAACACCTTGGTACATTTCATCTAACAAGGCTTTGGATCTCTCATGGTCTAAGCATTTTAGTAACACTCCTTCATTACTTCTCCACCATAATTTACCATGTATAATAGCATATCTTGCAGATTGCAACTTGACAGTTCTCCTTTTGTTTTCATCCATTTCAAGGGGAAGGACCAATCTCTGCAAGTAACCAATAACATCCTTGTACCAGTCATAGTAATCCATATCACAAATATATGGCCTTTGTTTCTCCTCTAACATATTTACATGATTGGCAACTAAGTTTCTCTGTGCCATTAACTTTGCAAGGCCTAAGCCTCTTATCAACTTTGTAACCTGAATGTCAATGTTAAATTCTTGGATCCTATTGAAACATCTACATCTTTTCCCTGAAACCTCTTGTTGTACCAATATATCCTTAATTGCAGCACTAGGAACATAAGCAATCACATTAGCTCCTACAAGGTAACATCAAAAAGCATTGATTGCTTTGACTAGGGCATAAGCCTGCTTCTCAGTGATGTCATATTTTAGTTCTGCTACTTGTGAGGATTTTCTAAAGAATGATATGGGTTGTTCATATCCATCTGAATTCTTCTGTAATAAAACTACTGCAATTGTATGACAAGAGGCAAAAGAAAAAATCTACATGGGCTTACCATAATCAGGTGTTCTTAAAATAGGAGCCTCTCTGATGGCTTTTTTGATACTTCTCAAATATTTATCTACTTCTTCATTCCATTCAACCTTTGCCTCTTTTTTCAACATTCTAGAGATGGGGATACTGATTTTTGCAAAATTTGTAACAAATCTCCTTAGAAAGTTGACCTGCCCAAAGAAGGATTGTATTCCTTTTACATTTCTAGGTGGGGAAAGCCTATCTATAGCCATAACCCTCTAAGGGTCAATCCTCACTCCATCTTTAGACACAATATGTCCCAAGATTTTGCCTTCCACAACACCAAAAGCACACTTTTTTTGGATTCAAGGAAACCCCATATTACAAAGCCCTGATAAAAATCTTCTCAAGATGCTCACAATGCTGACTCTCCTTATCTGAATATGCTATGAGATCATCCTAATATACTACCAAGAACTTGTTTATAAATTTTGCAAAGGCCACATCCATGGCTCTTTGAAAATTAGCTCCAGCATTTGTCAAGCCAAAGGGCATTCTAACATAAACATATGTTCCCCAGGGGGTAGTGAATGCAGTCTTAAACTATTCTAACTCCTTGACCATGACCTAATTATATCCAGAGAAGCCATCCATCATGGACATTAGCTATGATCCAGTAACCCTCTGCAGCATATTTTCCATGTTAGGCAAACCATAATTATGCTTCAAAGAATTGACATTCAGATTTCTAAAATCAACACACAACCTAATGTCACCATTCTTTTTTCTAACTGGAACCAAATTTGACACCCAAGTAGAATGTCTGACAAGCTTGATGATTCCAGTGTCTATCATATTTTTGAGTTCATCTTACATCTTTGGTGCCAAAGTAGGATTCACAGGTCTTAACTTTTGCCTAAAAGGTTTGGTACCTTCTTTCAGTGGTATCTCATGTTGGAATAGATCTTCTCTATAGGCTTTCAAATCATCATAAGACCATGCAAAAACATGTCTAAATTTTTTGAGAAGGTCAATCAGATTCTTTCGAGTTGTTGGGGAGAAACACCTACCTATATAAACATTTTTGGGTACTTGACTTGTTCCTAGATTTATTTCCTCCAAATCATTGATCTTATCAACAAATTTAGGAAAACAAGCCCTTTCTTTATTATCAAATGCCCTCTCAAGAGCAACCAATCCCCTTGGGACCCTATTTGACTTCAATTGAAAAACTTCTTTCCGAAGAACATTTTCTTTCCCATTTCTGATGTCAACATAAGTGCTGAAATCCATCTCCTAACCACCAAAATGAGATTCACACTGCAAGAATCTTAGTATATCCTGATCATTAGAAAATACTTGCCAATTTTCAACATTGTCTGGGATAGAAGGTCTAGATATAAACTCAATTTTGGATATCTCTACAAAAGTGATATCCTCTAGCCTTAGTTCTATGTTTTCCAATAAATCAACCATCCTATTTTGGCTTCTATCCACCCAATCGATACCAAAAGCACTGAAACCTTCAATTTCATCCCAAATAGCATTTCTATATTGTTTTAGTCTTTGATTTTTTGATGCATGCTTTGATCTAATCTAAGAGATTACTAACTTAGAATCACCAATCACCCTAATATGTTTAATCCCATGTCTTAATGCTAGTCTTAAACCAATCAGTAGGGCCTCATATTTAGCAACATCATTTGTGCAAGGAAACAAGAGAGTGAAAGAAAACTTAAAAGTTTTACCATTTGGGGATATCAATAGCACTCCTGCTCTAGCACCTTCTTTTGAACTTGATCCATCAAAATATAAAGTCCATAAAACATTACCTTCTACCATGTTATCCTCATCATCAGCCAAAGGGATAGACTTGACCTTTTCTTGCACCCCTTTCTCCTGAACTTTGAAAGAACCAATGTCAGTGTCCACAAAACAATTCATGTTATCATCTTCATTCTCCTCAATCATATGTGGAGTTCTAGTTTCCCTTGACACCCTCACACTTTCTCCTCCAATGTTAAAAGTAGCAAAAGACAAGTCACACTGGATACTTCCTCCCATAGAAGCACTCCATCTCCTAGATAATAGCATCCTATACTATGGAGGGATATCAACCACTAAAACACTCATAGTTAGTTGCTTGTTAGGAAATGCTACTAATTTATAAGGAAAAGCCTTAATGGTACCAATAACTGGCACCTCTCTTGAGTCCATAGCTTGGCATCTTCCATGAGGTGTATCAACTTTTAGTCCTAGTGACTTCATGATCTTTGTAGCCATGATAGTATTTGATGCCCCAGAATCAATCATGCAAGTCTTTAATAATTTTCCATTTATCATAAGAGACAATAAGAAAGGATCAACTATCCCTGATGCAGTATTTGCAACATTTGCATCCAAATGTATCTGAGGAATCTTAGAGATGATTTCTTCATTTTTACTATTAGGAGTGTCATCTAAAGAAGCCACATGCTTATCACTTCTACTCATCCCTTGGACTTTTGTAGAAGAGGCGCCATTTACCCAATCCAAAGCCTTCACCTTGTGCTCCTCTATCCTCATCATTTCCAAAAGTGGAACTTTGATAGTCATTTATGAAAGCAATTTAGTCATATCAATGGGAACATACTTCTGTTATCCATGTCCTCTTTAAAAATAGTGACATCTTTATCCTCTATTCAGACAGTCAAGTAAGATTTATCTTTGTGTAGAGACTCATCCCCCTTCTGGGGTATGGAAACAACTACTTCTGATGTCCTTTCTTTACCCTTAGGTATTGCAATAGGCCCAATCTTCTTTTTTATTTTCACCTGACTAACAACATCAACACCTTTCCCCTTTCCCTTAGGCTGTTGTGTACTCCTTTTTGATCTCTTGATAAACATGCTACCCAGTTTACCAGTCATATTTCCAATTGTCCTGTTTCTCAAATTGTAATTGCTCTTGGCTTGAGTGACCATGTCTATAGTGATGTGAGCAATTTCCTCATCAGAAGGTCACCTTAAGGAAACACGCTCCTCCCATTTCACTGCACCACATCCAACATCATCAAATTTGTCCTCCTCTTCATCATAAAAAACTTGCTGATGGAAAGCCTCACTTCTAGCTTGAGAGCCCACAACATCTTGATTGTCAATCTCACTAGTGGAGTCAACCTCATCCCATGTATGTGAAGAAATCATTGCATAGCTATTCTTATCATATGGCTCATCTTGTTCCTGGTTCTCAGATAGATTTAGGGCAATAAAATAGTATTCTGGATTGTGAGGAGATTGACAAGCAGCACACCATGGGATATCATCACTCATATTAACTAAATTTCTCTACAAAGGATCAGGAATCCTATCATCGGGCCTATCCCTCTTAGCTAGAAAAATGGGTCTGCCATCCTTCCACTAAGTATTGTATGGGTAATTTTGCATTCTTGGCTGCCTACTAAAATTATTAGGAATTGATCAATCATTAGTTACAGCCCTATTTTTTCTTTTTTCATCAGGCCTTAGAACATCTAAAGCATTTAAAATCTATTTTAGATTATCCTCCTCTTTGGGTTTAAAGTTTGCAGACCTTCCCATCTCTTTCTTATTTTGTGCTTGAGGCCTATAATCATCTCTTCTCCCCAATTTTCCTGATATTCTTCTATTACTCTCTATGTTAATAGCCAACTTGTAAGCCTCCCCAAGATTTCTAGGGTTCTTATCCCTTAAAAGATACCTCATCTTTGCATCAAAAGCATTTAAGTATGTCACAAGACATACCCTATCATCTAATCTGATAACTTGTAGGAGCCTATACATAGCTTTTTGGAATCTTATATTAAATTCAAGAACATCTTCATTCTAATTTTTCTTTATGTTATTGAATTCATTCAAAATAAAACCCTCATTTGTTTTATCACCGTAATGTTCCTTAAAATAATTCTTAAATTCATTCCAAGACCCTATACTGGCATGGGGCAATCCTCTAAACCAATCCCTAGCATCTTCAATCAGAGATTGTACAAATAACTTCATTACAACATCATTAGGCTCAATATTATAATTATCTATTACATCAATAAAGTTCTTTAGATGTTCCTCACATGTGATGACATTGTTTCTAGAAAATTTAGGGACCTTCTTTCTAATTTCATCAAGAATTATATTAGGATAACCAGGAATACCCAAAAAGATAAGTTGTTTGTACCTTTCATGAATAGGACCTCCTCGAGGTGGATCCATTCCTTGAGACGTAGATTTTGAAGGTCCTAAAGTATGCTTGAGAAACTCAATCTTCTTCTTCATTTCTGCAGCAATAGCCTCCAATTCTACCTTCTCAAGTTCTTTGGCCCACACCTCTCTCTCCTTTCTAGCCTTCTCAAGGTCCACATCTAATCTCAACTCTTGGTCTAAAAGATCCTTATCATTAACATGTTCATTTATTGTAACTCCAACAGTTCTTTGTTTGCCTTTATATCTAGGTCTAGTTGTCTCATACGTCTTATGCACAATAGGCTATTTCTCTGTTCCCTTAGGCTCTGGGACATAATTAATTGCCTCCAAATCCAATAACTACCTCTTAAACTATTCAGCCCTTATCATGGCCTATCTTACTTTGTCCTCTTTATGTTTTTCTCTTTGTTGTCTGATAGCAATTTATTCTTGGACCTTTCTTTCCAACTCATAAAATTCTTCAAAAAATTCTTCTGATTCTGGGAAAGTACTCTTGAATTTAGCATCTCCCACTTGAAACTCATCCTCATATTGGTTCAACCCCAAATCAATAGCCTCATCATATTCTGAGGCATTTTCTTCTTAACCCGCCTTGATTTGATTTTCTTGTCTTGTATCTTCTTTATGTTTCCAATTATGAGACATATTTTTTTGTTTTCTTCCCCCCCTTGTCTAACTAGGCTTAGAAGTGCTTGAAGGACCTTACTCCAATTTGTCTTTAGGATGCTCCTTTCTCTGGGACCTAGTACCTCTGTAACTCATTTTATAAATAATCTACTGACTAGCACTGCTGCAGAGATGTTTGAGTCACCACCCAAGTATATTGGGAATCTTAAAACACTATTTCCTCACTAACAAGTATCCTAATGAGTTTGATAGGACAAGGGGAAAGAATAACCTTGTGTTTCCAATGATGACCTACTAGTTATTATAGACTTGTGCAACATTTCCCCAGTGGAATCACCATCTTGTTGGTGTTTCAAAATGGCTTATGCTCTTAGGCTACCAATATACCCTCAGACAAATTTTAGGAGTGGTTAGTTCCAAAATGTAGAAGGATCTTAGGGTAATTAGACCAACTGTAGGGATAGGACTGCCCTCTTCACTTCTGGCTCTGCAAAACCAAGGTGGGTGCACCTAACCCAGTGAAAACTATACCTTATACACCAAAGTCTGGGTTTATATAATAGATGATAGTAAGAAAGTACTAAATGCTAACCTTACATTCATTGACTCTCCATTACTATGGGGTAACAAACTACACAACCGAATATTTAAAACTTAAAATGGTTCTTGATTTTAAGATTTGGATTGCAACAACTTCAATCAGTCATGTTAACAAGAGATTTACTCATTTAGGCCAGTGCCTCATCCATTGGGAAAGATTTCTTAGACATAAAGGATACACAGATCAGAGAACATTTGAGATTCATAGCCATAAATACATTTACCACAATCCTTACTGCTTATAAATAATCCTTATGTAGACAAGGGTAAACTCACATCCCATCTAGAGCATCATTTAATCCAATCCTAGATCAGAACTCAAGAATGAAGATACATACATAAAACAATATGTAACCAACTAGAAAGCTTGAAGTCTACCTTACTTGACACAGAGGAGATAGAAGAATCATATATTTTTATTAAGTATGATGAATCCTTTTTGTGTATACAATTAATCACAACAAATCATGCTTGCAAACTATAGCTTAGACGTGCAACTTTTTATCTCTCTTTAACAAGCACTGAAACAAAATTCTTACAACCCTGACCAAGAATAGGGCTCACCAAGCAAGAGATTATGAACACCTAACTCCCGATACCTTTGAATGATCATGAAAAATCCTTTTATCTCAAGGATTGCAACAAGAAAATGATGATCATTCAAAGCAACAATTCAAAATCACCTAACTCAAACAAACACTGAATGCAGACAAGACAAGCACCTAGCACAAGGCTGGTCAGATCAAGAATATCATCAATCTCTACAACTAATCCGACTATGTACCAGCCTCAAGGACAAAAATCATTACAAAAGCCCCATTAATTATGGCTATAGTAGAGAATCCCAAGGATGCAAAATCATGCTGGAACAACAACTAGCATTATCTTCATTAATTCACACCTGCAACTGAGCTGGAAATGACCAAAAATGGTCCTGCAATATGGCTCATTCGGCGCACTGTCTCCCATCCTCACAGAAAAAACCCTCAAAACATTTGAAAACTGATGGCAATGGCCACTTAGTCAATTTTTAAAACATAGTCATCAATCCATTTATTCCCGGCACATCAGACGGTTGACAAAAATTAATACAATGGTCAACTCATATTGCATCCCTTAAATAGAATTAGATGATTGTCGTTATACCGCAATGCCTAAACAGCATGCATCTTCTCCAAATGGTATAATGACAACCACAAGATCTTTTCAAGCTTTAAACATGCCTAGATGCTGAAAGACTGGCCCCACTAAAAACGCCACCAAGTCATAAATCCACCAACCAATTAGGAGTGAGAAACTTAGCATATCATGGCACATTGGACCCACTGGATATAAGCCATCAAATTGGATGGCTGTCTTAAGATCTCATGGCTCTGATAGATTCCATGAGAACTTAAGACAATCATAGATTTATAATCTGTAAACCTCTAAAAGGATACGGGCCCACTGACACATCCTCATCATCGATCTAGCAACCAATCAAAACTCAACAAATAAGCTCCACCTGTCAAAGGACCCACCTTTATTACTATCGCCTGAGAAAAGCAAAATCAACGGTCAGCATAAGATCTCATGGCTCTGACAAAACCCATGAGAACTTACACCAACCATAGATCCTCTACAAATGTCAAGACCCTTAAGGACACACCGGCAACTAGGTCCCATTGAAAAAATCTCCACCTCATTGTGCCTCGACCAATGAGAAACTGCCAAGTCATCCTGCGTGGCAACGGACCCACAAAGAAACACATCTGAAGATCGATTGGTTGTCACATGATCTCATGGGCTCTGAAGATTCTATAAGATCATACACCAACCGTATATCTTGATAGAGTGTCAGAGAGCCAGGCCCAGGAAATATTAAGGCTGAAACATTAGAAAAAATATGTGCTCAAGACCTAGGGAAAAATAAAGGGGTCAGGTGGTAGAAACTTAGGAAAAATTAAAGCACATGGGTTTTAGTCTTTTAAGTGGCCTGAAAAGGTAACGCAAAATTAGAACAAGGTCGGGGTAACTAGATTTTCTTGGATTTTTGAAAGCACACAAAGGGATTTTACCCTAGCACTTAGGGTTTCTGCAATTCTGACCAAACTTGAACCCTAAAGATATGAAAATTATGCAGAGGGATTCAACACAAAAACCAGGAAGACACAAAAAACCTCAAAATTTTTTGGGGGGACAGGAAAAATAGAGAACACTACCAACATATGGCACACTAGTATCTATGAACTCCTATTAATCTACAAACTCTCATGTTAAACAACTACAAAATAAAGTCGACATAGTTCTTTTAACACAACCAAAGTTAAAATTAAATTATCTAACTATGTCAACTTTATTTTGTAGTTATTTAACATGAGAGTTTGTAGATTAATAGGAGTTCACATTTTTATAGGAATGTATCATTCAATTGAGAGTTAATGCCCATCTATATCTAGTACGATGAACATAAATTATGTACCTCATGCTAGTGCGCTTGGATTAGACTAGACATTATCCAACCGCCTGTGAGGGTTGTCACTATTATTAATTGGTGTAAAAGGAGGACCACCTATGTGTTATAGCACTTTATATAAATACTCACTATTTGGATAATGTCTATTCTAATGAAAAATAGTGTCTAAAAGGTATCCAAGTACACTAGCATGAGGTACATGAGTTATGTGCATCTCACTAGTTATAGATGGGAAACTATGGCACACTATTATATGTGAACTCCTATTAAGCTACAAACTCTCACGTTAAACAACTAAAAAATAAAGTCAACATTCTTCTATTAACACAACAAAAGTTAAAATTAATTTATCTAACTATGTTGACTTTATTTTGTGATGAACTACAACTGATTTGAATGAACTGTATAACTTGAAGATCTATGATTTGAGATCACTAAGTTGTTGATTAGATATGTAAGATAATTAAATTAGTAATATGTTTCCATTGACGTCAACTAGTTTTGATAATACTTATCTTGTAAGTTACTATACCCAAACATCTTTAGAAAGGAGAAGGAAAAGAGATGAAGAATAGATATATCTACATTGAGGAAGATGGATATGATAGATAAGGATAAGGAATACATTGAGTAACTTTTGGATGAGTCTATGACCTTATGTTATTGACTTAATTATGTTGCACTCATCTAAGATGAAGGATAGAGCCAAAATGCACCAAGCAGTGTGGTCGGTTAAAGAAGCATTCCAGTATACTCTGACAAAGGATAGTGTATACCGGGCATAGTATAAACCAAGCTTGTATTCACTAACACATTTCTTTGTTAATCAAGCAGGAGAAAAGAACTAAATGATCATTTTAGTCGATAAGGATTGATGAGCTGGAAAGTGTATGAGTTTGAGGATGGAGATAAAGTTTTTTATGAAGATCAATAGCTAACATAATTCTAAGAAGATCTAATGGATTGAAATGAAACTTTTTATTGACACATCAGCTGAGGAAGGTTAAAGCGGCAAAATCAATGAAGGTGATTAAGCGGCAAAATCTGAAGCATGGAATTAAAATGGTTTATTTGTCTACTTAAGAGACTAGATTTTCATGATGAAACTAATGCCAAAAGAAGGAGTCTACAGAGATATCGCATAAAAAAGCTTCATGTATGCCTGATCAAACTGGTTAAGGAGAACCGAACTGTAGAGATTACCAAGCATTAGAAAGATATTACTGAGTGACAGTAAGTTACAAAATATTGATTGAAATAGAATTGATATAATGATCAGAGGATTTGAATGAGCTTAAAATAGATTTGATAATCTATAATTGAAGTTTTGTTGTATTCAGATCAAATTGTTGTTACATTTTAACCATTGTAAACAAATAAATCTCTTAACAGAGTGGACTAGAAAGTCTTGTAATGTCATTCATAGAGTGTACATTTGTTATCATGTCAACCCCATAGTGAATGTTGGCTGGACAATAAATATTGGTGTAAAATACTCTAATAAGGTCACACCTAACAATGTGTTTGTAACCTTTACTAGGGTTGGGTCTTCACCGACCTCACTTCAAAAGAGTGAACAATTTTTGGGTTGCCGGTCCTAGGTGGTTTTTCCCTTAACAGGGTTTCCAAGTTAACACACTTGTGTTATGTGTTTACTGTAATGATTGTTTGTTGTCATACTTTACATGTTTCATATTGGATTTGATCACTAATCACTATATGTTATTAACTGGTAATTGGTAAAAGCACAGACAGAATACTATTTTATGTTACCGAGTTGCAGAAGTTTAAGTAATTTGTTTTTGGTTATACATTTTGATTTGGGACTATGGATAAATATTTCACCCCCCTCTCAGTTATTCTAACAATTGGTATAAGAGCGTTGGTTGCTTGGAATAGATTTTTAAGGACTTCAGCACAAAGGTCAAAAAATGTATAAGAGGGAAGTGCCAAAGCTAAACAAGCATAACTTCACAATATGGAACAACCGAATGAAGCTGCATGTATCTGGAATTGGGAATTATACCCTTACACTAATGGAGAATGGATACCTTGCACCACCCACTGGTCCCTTAACCCTTGATCAACTAAGAGATAAGCATGAACATAATGTTACTATGATGGAAATTGTTGCTGCCTGTATTGATGTCAAATTTGAAGACATCAAGGACTGCTCTACTTCTAAAGAGATGTGGGATAAACTTGCTCAAATTTATAGTGGTGATGTGAATGTCAAAAGAGACAGAGCTGAAAGCTTAAGGGGAAGATTTGATGACATGAAAATGAAGGAAGATGAAAATATTGTACAGTACACAAACAGACTAAAAGTAGTCTATGCTATTAGAGCATCTGATGGTGTTATTGAAGAAGAAACAGTGATAAGGAAATTTCTCGAAACCTTATTGCCGGTTTATGCAATCAGAATATCTACAATTCATGAAACAAGGTCTGCATCTAGTAATAACCTTACTCTTGATAATTTGATGAGTAAGCTAACAACCTTTGAATTGAACAAATTTGATTATAGTTTTGTACCATCTATGGAATCTACTTTTATGACTTCTATGAAGATTGGTAAGTCTAGTAGTAGAAATAAGAATGATAATAGTGATAGCAATACTGATGATGAGCTTGATGAACTTGAAGCTCTTATGGCCAGAAGGTTACCTAAAGGTAAAGGTAGATGTAGAGGTAAATTACCTTTAGCATTTTTTAACTATAAAGAGGTTGGTCATATTACTACTAGATGTCCACACAGGAAAGATGATGATAGAAACAAGGACCAATCTGGTGAAGGAAGCCATGAGAGAAGAGGAAACAAAAGTTACCAACACTACAACTAAGACAACCGAGATAATAATGATAAAGGCAAGAAGGTGTGCTATATTGTAGAAAGAGAAGTCACCGATACTGACACTGATGAAGATGTGGAGGTAGTATTTTTTGCAATGAAGGATGAGTCAGAGGAAGATGAAAGGTATGTAGAGACATTGCTTATCTCTAAGGTTAATATAAATGATACATGGATCATAGATAGTGGTTGTACACATCACATGACTAGTGATGAAGAAAAATTTGATCATCTTGAAAAATACAATGGAGGATCTGTGAGAATGGGTAATGATGCACTGTGCATGGTGAGAGGAAAAAGATCCTTGATGAGAAATGATAGAATAAAATGTGAAAATGCTTATTGGGTAAAAGGACTAAACTATAATTTTCTAAGTGTGGCACAGCTGAACAATTCAATCCACCAAGTTGCTTTTGAGAGCAAGAAAGTGAAGATATATGATGATGGAGGAAGACTTGTTGGAAGTGGAACACAATCGAGAGGTAATTTATTTTATCTTGATAATGATCAGTCTTCTTGTTTAATGATGAAAGATGAAGATGCATGGCTATGGCATAAAAGGTTATGTCATGTGAATTTTGATAACATGATTAAAATCAATAAAAAGAAGAAGGTTAGAGGTATGCCTAACTTATCTAAGCCTGATCATGTTATGTGTCATGAATGTCAGAAAGGTAAAATGACTAAATCTAGTTTCAAAAGCAAAGATTATTCAAATTAACAAAGAAATTACTTGAGTTAGTGCATACTGACCTATGTGGTCCTATGAGAACTCAAATTTACTATGGAGACAGATATTTCATTCTTTTTGTTGATGATTATGCTAGATTAATGATAGTCATGTTCTTGAAAGAAAATTCTAAGGCATTTAAGATGTTCAAATGGTATAAAGAAAAAGTTGAGAAAGAGACTGTAAAAGAGTTGCAATGTTTGAGATCTGATAGAGGTGGTGAATTTATCTCTGATGAATTTACTAACTCTTGTAATGAGCATGGTATTAACAGATAGGTCTCTGCACTGAGGACACCTCAACAAAATGGAATTTTTGAAAGGAGGAATAGGTCAATTGTTGATTGTGCATGGACACTAATGTTACAAAAGAATGTTGCTCAGACATACTGGAGAGAAGTAGTTATCATAGCTATTTATGTTCTGAACTGAGTACAACTGAATAAGGACACTAATAAGACACCCTATGAGTTATGGTTTGGCCAAAAACCCACTATAATTTATTTTAGAGTTTTTGGAAGTAAATGCTTTATTCTAAAAGATGAAAGAAATGGGAAGTTTGACTCAAAAGGTGATGAAGGGATATTTCTAGGATATTCCACTAAAAGTAAAGCATATAAGTGTCTTAACAAAGTAACTAATGAAATGATTGAAATTGCTAATATTCAAGTTGATGAGTTTGATGATAAGAATACAAAGGAAAGCACAAAGGAACTAGAAGACTACTATAGATTCACTTACATTAAACAACCAGAGGTTCTACCAACGCCCCAAATAGTGACAACCGGTCAACAGGAAAACAATATCGACAAATAGGAAAGAGAAACTAACAAGCAAGAAGGACCTACCGAGCAAGCAAATGAACCTGCACAGGATGAATAGCAAAGAAGAAGATCAAGTACTGGCAAGATTTGTTAGAAGACATCATCAAATGAGACACAAATCATTGGAGACAAACAAGCTAGCATGATGACAAGGAGTAAAGCAAGACAATGTACATGTCTAGTTTGTGAATATGAACCGAAGAATGTAAAAGTTGCATTAGAAAATGATGAATGGATTAATACAATGAAAGAGGAAATAGAATAGATAGAGAAGAACATTACTTGGAGTTTAGTACCTAGACCTAAGCACAAGAATGTTATCAGTACTAAGTGGATATTTAGAAACAAGCTTAATGAGAATGGAGAGGTAACAAGAAACAAACCTAGGTTAGTATGCAAGGTATATGCATAGGAGGAAGGAATAGATTATGGTGAGACATTTGCACCTATTGCTAGATTGGAAGGAGTCAGAGTGTTACTTGCATATGCTGCACACAAGATGTTCAAAGTTTACCAAATGGATGTAAAATTTTCTTTTCTGAATGGGATACTTGAAGAGGAAGTCTACATAGAACAACCTAAAGGGTTCATTGATCTAGATAATAGAGACATGGTATGTGTTATACACTAATTTTTCACCCTTTGTTTCAAGCTCTCTTGGTCTTGATAACTCAGTATAACATGGGAATCACCTCTAGGTTATGGGACCTTTGCTAACTAAGATGAGACCTCCAAGTTCTAGGCTAGTTCCTCTTGGATAATCACCTTAATTTTCTCTTAGACATGGAACTAAAAATTTTGAGGGAAAGGGATAGAAGGATTACTTAGAAGGGCAATGACTAAAAGCAAACTACCTACTAGGTGATACACCGAAACTAGGGTTTGGATCTCAGTATGTGTTGGTGTTCAAAATGACGCTTATGCTCTTAAGGCTACCAATATACCCTTAGATATATTTTAGGGGTGGTTATCTCTAACATGTAATGAGGTCTTAGGGTAACTGGACCAACTATAGGGATAAGACTACCCTCTTTACTTCTAGCTCTGCAAAACCAAGGCGGGTGCACCTAACCCAATATAAACTATACTTCACACACCAAAGACTGGGTTTGAATAATAGATAAAAGGATAGTAAGAAAGTACTAAATGATAACTACACATTCATTGACTCTCCATTACTATGGGGTGGAACCTTACACAACCAGATACTGAAAACTTAAGGATGGTTCTTAATTTCATGTGTTTGAATCGTAACAACCTCGATTAGGACATGTCAACAAGGAAATACTTATCTAGGCCAATGCCTAATCCATTGGGCAAGGTTTCTTAGACAGACTACACACACCAGAATATATCTGAGATTCAAAGCCATAAACACATTTACAATCTCCTTTACTACTTACAGAGTATCCTTACATAGACAAAAGATAAATCTATGTCCCATCTAGAACATCATTTCATCTAATCCTGGATTAGAACTCAAGAATGAAGGCATATACATAAAATGGTTATGCAATGAACTAGAAAGTTCAAAATTTATCTATGTTGACACAAAGGAGAAACAAGAATCAAGTGCCTGCATTAAGTATGAAGAATCCTCAAGTGTATACAATCAATCCAAAGGAACCATGCTTGCAAACTATAGCTTAGACCTGCAATTTTCTTTCTATTGTCAAAATATACCAAAATAGGTCATTACAATTCAGACTGGGTAGAAGACTCACAACCAGAAAAGTTTGAAAACCTAACTCCCAATAATTCAAAAATGATCACAAAAATCCCTTTATACCAGGGTTACAATCCAAGCACAATGATCATTTCCAACTCAAAATTCAAATCCACCTAACCCCACCGAGGAGTTAACACAAACAAGACAGGGATCAAGCCACAACATGCTAGCCCAAACAATCCATTTCAACAGCCAACTAGCCCTGTACTGGTCCAAGTACCAAATTATCATCAAACCCTAAGAAATCTAGCCACATTTGACCTCTACAACACATTTTAGGGTACTGTATCATTTATGTCCCTATGGTAAGACACTCCTCTGAAACTATCATGGTAGCTTGGACCACTCCGCAGTGTTTGACAATCCATTCTACCCACTCTGCCCACTCAAAAAATAAATTTTGGGTACTTTTGTTGTTGCACACCCTCTGTAGAATTCGAATTTGAAATTAAATAGTCACTTTATGGCCTTAGTGGCAAATCGGCAGCTAACATTTAAATCTCAGTCAACTTTAAGTCCTGACCACCTGATTACTCTATTTTGCGGGTTAAGATTTTACTTTAAAAAGTGGCCCCAGCTAAACTTAGTGAACTGTCGACAAAGGCTATCATCAGTTCACCAAAAACACCCTACCTTCACTAAAAACTTTAGCGATCTTGTGACCACCCTTCGTTGAATCGCCAGATAAAATAGAGAACCACCACTGAAACCCATGAATAAGCGAACCACATAACTTTATCAGTGCTGCCAAAACCTCTGAGAAAAACTAACCGGGCCCGCATTGGAAAATCAATGGCCATCTCAAAATCTTATAGCTCTGAAAAATCTCATGAGATGATACACCATCCACCTGATCTACCACTGTGTATATCCCTTCAAACCTTAGGGCCCACAAAATAAAAACATTTAAACGAACGGTTGTCGCATGATCTCTAGCCTCTAACAGATCCATCATGAAGATAAGAAAACTATCAGATCTTCCATCTCACCATCCCCTTTGGAACCCTTGAGCCCACTGACACAACCAATAAGACAACGCCAAGAAGGCATGACCTGTCATCGAACCCACAACTAAGAAACAAACATAAAGAAGATCAGACAACTGGCGCATAATCTGATAAGCCTTGGAGATTCTATGCTCTCACATTCCAATCGTCGATCTTGAATCTTTCCTCACCTCTGACATCCCACTAACAAGGCATATAATCAACGGATGGTGCATGATCTAGAGGGAGATGAATATTCCTTAAGATCATGCACCGACTGTAGCTTTGAAAGTCTTCGTTGTAGGCCTACCTGACAACATATCCACCTCACTCAACATAGACCAATGAGAACCTACCAATTCATGTCCCTTCTAACACCAGGATCACCGTTTGAAATGCCACAACTGTGGAAGAATCAATGGTTGGCATATGATCTTAAGGCTCTGACAAAATGCATGAGAATACACACCCATCATCAGATTAAAACATTGTCAAAGGCCAAGCCCAAGGAATCAAAGTTGAAGACTTTAGGAAAAATTAAAGTGGTGACTTAGGGAAAAATTAAAGGGGACCGTTGAGACATAAAACCTAACCGCACCAAAGTAAAGTGGAACGTTTAAAAGGCACCTGTGGATTAAGGGTTTAAGTGACCGGATAAAGTAATGAAAAAATTAGAATAGGGCCAAGGTTTATTTGAATTTTTAAACTTCCAACAGCTATTTTCTGAACTTATGCCAGGGTTTAGACCAGAGACTTAGAAAAATTTGCAGAGACCAGGGGAAAAAGGTTAAGGCCATGAAAAAATTTTACCAATGCTAACAGTGGCTCATACTAGGGGATGCATGTCTCTTGCAGGCATGGCAAGGATTCAGAATCACTGGGAGAGCAGACCAACTCAAAAAAATCTGACTCAAAAACATAGAGCAGACAAAAATAAGGGAACCTAAACTACTGTTCATGGAAGAGATACTTCAAGAGAAGTAAAACTTTAAGAATTGTCCATGAATAGACAATTCCAAAGTACCACCAATTAAATCCTTCAAGATATATGAATTTGTTCCCCACTTGCCCTCAATAAGATAAGGGCCCAACCAAATAGGCTCAAACTTTCCATGCTTTCCCTTATCTTCTGACCTGGCATTCCTCATCAGGACCAAATCATCAGTTTCAAAACTCCTTTGAGTTGTCCTCTTATCAAACAAATTTTTACACTCCCTCTGCAATGTCTCATTTCTCTCATGTGCATCCCTCCTTACTTCCTCTAACTAGATCAATTCATCCATTCTCATTCTCATCTCATCATTCAAAGGTAATCTAGCACTTATTCCATAAACTAGGTCAAAAGGGGCACAACCTATGGCCTTCTTTATAGTTACTCTATCAACCCATAATGCCCACCATAATTTTGAGTCCCATGCTTTCTTATTTCTATCCAACACCCTCTTGAGAATCTTAATAAGGATTTTATTACTAGATTCTGCTTGGCCATTTCCTTGTGGATGATATGGGGAAGAAAATGAAATGTGTATCCCATATTGCTGACAAAAATCACCAAACTCCTGTGATCTAAAGCACATTGCATTATCAACCACAATTGTCTCTAGGAAACCAAATCTAGTGAGGATATTTTTCATTACAAAATCAGTTACTACTTTACTAGTGGCCCTCCTAGTAGGGATAGCTTCAACCCACTTGGTAAAATAGTCTATTGCCACTAGTATATATGAGTGTCCACCACTAGATTTGTTTGGGATCTCACCAATGAAATCAATACCCCACTTCTGGAAAGGAGTCTGAACTAAAACAAGTCTGAGTGGAAAATTCCCATTGAATTTCATCCTTCCTGCAAACCTCTGGCATGCATCACACTTCCTCACAAACTGATGTGTATCTTTAAAAACTGTAGGCCACCAAAATCTAGATCTAAGGATCTTGTGGGCTGTGGTTTTTTCCATATAGTGTCCTCCACATACACCTTGATGCATTTCCTCTAGCAGAGTCTTAGATCTTTCATGATCAACACACTTTAGCAATACTCCTTCATTGCTTCTCCACCACAACTCACCATGTATAATGGCATACCTTGTTGACTATAACTTGACAGTCCTCCTCTTACTCTTATTCATGTCAGGGGGAAGGACCAACTTCTACAAGTAATTGATGACATCTTTATACCAATCACAATAATCCATATCACAAATATATGGCCTCTCTTCCTCCTCTAACATATTCACATGATTTGCAACCAGATTACTCTGTGCCATCAACTTTGCAAGACCAAGGCCTCTTATCAATTTTGTAATCTAAATATCTATATTGAATTCTTGGATCCTGTTGATCCATCTACATCTTTTTCCTGATACCTCTTGTTGCACCAAAATATCCTTAACGGCAGCACTAGGGACATAAGCAACCAGCCTAGCTCCCACAAGATAACACCTAAAAGCCTTGACTGCTTTGACTAGGGCATAAGCCTTTTTCTCAGTGATATCATATTTCAATTCTGCTACATGTAAAGACTTGCTAAAAAATGATATAGGTTGCTCATATCCATCTGAATTCTTTTGTAATAAAATTGCTGCAATTGTATGATAAGAAGAAAAGGAGAAAATCTACATGGGCTTACCATAATCAGGGGTCCTCAAAATAGGGGCATCTTTAATGGCCTATTTGATACTTCTGAAATATTTATCTACTTCTTCATTCCACTCTATCTTTGCATCTTTTTTCAACATCCTAGAGATGGGAATACAAATTTCTGCAAAATTTGTAACAAATCTTCTTAGAAAATTTACTTGCCCAAAGAAAGATTGTACTCCTTTAACATTCCTTGGTGGTGAGAGCTTGGCTATTGCTATAACCCTTTCAGGATCAATTCTTACTCCATCCTTGGACACAATGTGTCCTAAGATCTTGCCTTCCGCAACACCAAAAGAACACTTCTTTGGATTTAAAGAGATTCCATACTCCAGAGCTCTAATAATGATCTTTTCAAGATGTTCACAATGTTGATCCTCCTTCTCTGAATATGCCATGAGATCATCTTGATATACCACTAAAAACTTATTTATGAAATCAGAAAAGGCCACATCCATAGCTCTCTGGAAAGTAGCTCCTGCATTTGTCAGACCAAATGGCATTTTGACATAAACATATGTTCCCTAAGGAGTAGTGAATGCAGTTTTAAATTGTTCTGACTCCTTGACTATGACCTAATTATATCCAGAGAAGCCATCCATCATGGACATTAACTTTGATCCAGTAACCCTTTGCATCATATTTTCCATGTTAGGTAGACCATAATTCCCCTTTAAAGAATTGACATTCAAATTCCTAAAATCAACACATAACCTAATGTCACCATTCTTTTTTCTTACTGGAACCAAATTTGACACCCAAGTAGAATGTCTGACAGGCTTGATAATGCTAGCATCCATCATCTTTTTAAGTTCATCTTGCATTTTTGGTGCCAAAGTAGGGTTCATAGGCCTTAATTTCTACCTAAAAGGTTTAGTTCCTTCCTTTAATGGTATCTCATGTTGAAAGAGATCTTCTCTATATGCCTTCAAATCATCATAAGACCATGCAAAAACATGTCTAAATTTTTTGAGAAGATCAATCAAATTTCTTCTAGTTCTTTGAGATAAGCATTTACCTATGTAAATATTTTTTGGTTCTTGGCTTGTTCCTAGATTCACTTCCTCCAAATCATTTTTCTTGTCAACAATTCTAGCAACACAAACCCTCTCCTTATCATCAAATGTCCTTTCAAGGGAAACCAATCCCCTAGGGATCCTATTTGACTTTAGTTGCAAAACTTCCTTCCCAAGAACACTTTCTTTTCCATCTCTGATGTCAACATAGGTACTAAAATCCATTTCCTGACCATCAAAATGATATTCACATTGCAAGAATCTCAATATATCCTGATCATCAGAAAATACTTGCCAATTCTCAACATTATCTAGGATAGAAGGCCTGGACTTACACTCAATTTTGGATATCCCTACAAAGGTAACATCCTCTGGCCTTAAGGCTATGTTTTCTAGTAAATTTTCCATCTTGTTTTGGCTTCTATCTACCCAATCAATCCCAAAGGAACTGAAACCTTCAATTTCATCCCATATAGCATTTCTATATTATTTCATCCTTTGATTCTTAGATGCATACTTTGATCTAATCTGAGAAACTATTAACTCAGAATCACCAATCACCCTAAGATGTTTGATCCCATGTTTTGATGCTTGCCTCAAACCAATCAGTAGGGCTTCATATTCAACAACATTGTTTGTGCAAGGAAACAAGAGAGTGAAAGAAAACTTAAAAGTCTTACCACTTGGGGACACCAATAACACTTCTACTCTAGCACCTTCTCTAGAACTTGCTCCATCAAAATATAATGTCCACAAGACACTACCCTCTACCATGTTACTCTCATCATCAGCCAAAATGATAGGCCTAACCTTCTCCTGCATCTCATTCCTCTGGACTTGGAATGAGCCAATGTCAGTGTCAACAAAACAATTCATGCTATCCTTTTCATTTTCCTCAATCATATGTAGGGTTCTGGCTTCCCTTGACACCTTCACACTCTCTCCTTCAATGTCAAAAGTGGCAAAGGACAAGTCACATTGGATACTTCCTCCCATGGAGGCACTCCACTTTCTAGATAACAACATTCCATATTGAGGAGGAATGTCAACTACAAGAACACTCATAGTCAACTATTTGTTGGGAAATGCAGCTAATTTATAAGGCAAAGCCTTGATGGTACCAATAACTGGCACTTCTCTTGAGTCCATAGCTTGGCATCTCCCATGAGGTGTATCAACCTTTAGTCCTAATGATTTCATAATCTCTGTAGGCATGACAGTGTTTGATGCTCCAGAATCAATCATGCAGTTCTTCAACATTTTACCATTAATAACAAGAGACAAGAAGAAAGGATCAACTATCCCTACTGCATTGTTTACAATATTTGTATCCAAGAAGATTTGAGGGATCTTAGAAACAATTTCTTCACTCTTACTATCAGGGGTGTCTTCCAAGGAAGCCACGTGTTTGTCATTTCTACTCACCTCTTGGATTCCTATAGAACAAACACCATTTACCCAATTCAAGGCCTTGACCTTGTGTTCTTCTATTCTCATCATTTCCAACAGTGGAACCTTGACAGTGATCTATGAAAGCAATTTAGACATATCAATTGGAACATACTTTTGGTTATTCGTGTCTTCCTCAAAAATAGTGACAACCTTATCCTTTGTCAGATCAGACTTGTTCTTGAGAGAAGATTATTCTCCATTTTGAGAAATAGGGACCACAACATCAAATGTTTTTGCTTTACTCCCAGGTGTTGCAGCAAGCATAATTTTCCTTTTTACCTTCACTTGGTCAGCAACATCAGCACCCTTGCCCTTTTCTTCATGTTGTTGTACACTATTTTCTGTCCTCTTGATGAACATACTACCTGGCTTACCAGTTGCATTTCCAATTGTCCTATCCCTCAAGTTGTAACTGCTTCTAGCTTGAGTGACCATGTCTACAGTGATTCAAGAAATTTCTTCATCCGAGGGTCTTCTTAAAGAAACTTTCTCTTCACCCCTCACTGTACTACATCCAACATCATCAAACTCTTCATCCTCTTCATCAGAATTAGTCTCATCCCATGCATGTGAAGAAGTCATCCCACACCCATCCTTGTCATATTGCTCTTCATTTTCTTGGTTCTTATGTAAGTTCAAAGTAATAACACAATGCTTTGAACTATGAGGAGACTGACAAGTAGCACACCATGGGACATCATCAGTCATGTTTACTAAATTTCTATGCAAGGGATCAGGGATCCTTCCATCAGGCCTTTCCTGCTTGGTTGGGAGAATGGGCTTGCCATCTTTCCACTGAGTGTTGTAAGGGTAATTTTGCATTCTTGGCTGTCTACTAAAGTTGTTTGGAACTGACCTCTCCATAGCCATAGCCCTATTATTTCCTTTCTCACTAGGCTTTAGACCTTCTAAAACCTTCAAGATTTGTTTTAGGTTTTCATCCTCTTTGGGTTTAAAGTCAGCAGACTTTCCCATTTCTTTCTTACTCTGCATTTGAGGCCTGCAATCATCTCTTCTTCCTATCTTTCCTCATATTCTTCTATTACTCTCTATGTTGATGGCCAATTTGTAAGCTTCCCCAAGATTTCTAGGGTTCTTGTCCCTCAAGAGGTATCCCATTTTTGCATCAAAGGCATTCAAGTATGTCACAAGACATACCCTGTCATCTAGTCTGATAACCTACAAGAGCCTATGCATAGCCTTTTGGAATCTTATATTAAATTCAAGGACCTCTTCATTCTGATTCTTCTTTATGTTATTGAATTCATTCAAGATAAAACCCTCATTTTTTTTATCTCCATAGTGTTCCTTGAAACAATTCTTGAATTCATTCCATGACCCTATACTAGCATGGGGTAACCCTCTAAACCAATCCCTAGCATCCTCAATCAGGGATTGTACAAATAGCTTCATTATAACATCATCCGGCTCTACATTATAATCATCTATTACATCTATGAAATTTTTTAGATGTTCTTCACATGTGATGACATTATTTCCAGTAAATTTAGGAAGCTTCTTTCTAATTTAATCAGGGATTACATTAGGATAACTAGAAATACCAAAGAAGGTAAGTTGTTTGTACCTTTCATGAATAGGAACTCCATGTGGTGGATCCATTCCTTGAGATGTAGATGTCCTTGTGTTTGAACCATCAAGAACCCTAGCAGCACCTGGCACACCATTTGCTTGAGCTGCATTGTTACCCTGATTTCCACCTTGTCCCAAAAAGGAAGCAGCAATATTTGAAGCTCCTGAAGCATGCTTGAGAAAATCTATCTTCTTTCTAATTTCTATAGCAAAAGCCTCCAACTCTGCTTTCTCTAGCTCTTTATCCAGTATCTCTTTCTTCCTTCTAGCTATCTCCAAATTTGAATCTAATCTCAACCCTGGATCTGATGTCCTATCAACAATGAGTCATTCATTGATTTGAATCCCAATAGTCTTCTATTTGCCTTTATCTCTTGCTCTGGTTTCTTCACATGTTTTTTGAATAATAGGTTGTTCATCTACTCTTTCAGGCTCTGGGATAAAATTAATTGCCTCCAAATCCAGTAACTGCCTCTTTAGCTGATCAGCCCTTATCATGGCTTGTCTTACTTTATCTTCTTTGTCCTTTTCTCTTTACTGCCTAATGGTAAGCTATTCTTGAACTCTTCTTTCTAGTTCATAGACCTCCTCAAAGATCTCTTCTGATTCAGGGAGAGTGGTCTCAGAGTCATCATCTCCCACTTGAGTTTCATCCTCATATTGGTTCAATCCCAAATCAACAACCTCTTCATATTCTGAATTATTTTCTTCTTGACTAGGCCTGGCTTAGGTTTCTTGTCTGGTATCTTTCTTGTTTCTCCAAGTATGAGAAAAATCTCTTCTCTTCTTTCCTCCCCTTGTTTGACTAGGCCTAGAAGTGCCTAGAATGCCTTCTTCCATTATATCTTCAGGATGCTTCTTTCTCCAAGACCTAGTACCTCTATAACTCATCTTGCAAAATAAATACTGACTAGCACTACTTCAGAGATGTTTGAGTCACCACCCAAGTGTATTGGGAATATCACAATATAGTTTCTTCACTCTAGAAATACTCAAATGAGTTAGAGAGACAAGGGACAAGAACAACCCTGTTTCTTCCAATGATGACCAACTGGTTAGGATGAACATGTATAACACTTCCCCAGTAGAGTCACCATCTTGTTGGTGTTCAAAATGATGCTTATGATCTTAAGGCTATCAATATACCCTCAGATAGATTTTAGGGGTGGTTAACTCCAAAATGTAATGAGGTCTTAGGGTAACTAGACCAACTATAAGGAAAAGACTACCCTCTTCTACTTTTGGCTCTGCAAAACCAAGGTAGGTGCACCTAACCTAGTATAAACTATACTTCACACACCAAAGACTGGGTTTGAATAACAAATAAAAGGATAGTAAGAAAGTACTAAATGATAACCACACATTGATTGACTCTCCATTACTATGGGGTGGAACCTTACACAAACAAATACTGAAAACTTAAGGATGGTTCTTAATTTCATGTGTTTGAATCATAACAACCTCAATCAGGACATGTCAACAAGGAAATACTTATCTAGGCCAATGCCTCATCCATTGGGCAAGGTTTCTTAGACAGACTACACACACACACTAGAATATATCTGAGATTCAAAGCCATAAACACATTTACAATCTCCTTTACTACTTATAGAGTATCCTTACATAGAAAAAAGATAAATCTATGTCCCATCTATAACATCATTTCATCTAATCCTGGATTAGAACTCAAGAATGAAGGCATATACATAAAATGGTTATGCAATGAACTAGAAAGTTCAAAATTTATCTATGTTGACACAAAGGAGAAATAAGAATCAAGTGCCTGCATTAAGTATGAAGAATCCTCAAGTGTATACAATTAATCCAAAGGAACCATGATTGCAAACTACAACTCAGACCTATAATTTTCTTTCTATTGTCAAAATATACCAAAACAGGTCATTACAATTCAGACTGGGCAGAAGACTCACAACTAGAAAAGTTTGAAAACCTAACTCCCAATAATTCAAAAATGATCACAAAAATCCCTTTATACTAGGGTTACAATCCAAGCACAATGATCATTTCCAACTTAAAATTCAAATCCACCTAACCCCACCGAGGAGTTAACACAAACAAGATAGGGATCAAGCCGTAGCATGCTAGCACAAACAGTCCATTTCAATAGCCAACTAGCCCTGTACCGATACAAGTACCAAATTATCATCAAACCCTAAGAAATCTAGCCACATTTGACCTCTACAACACATTTGAGGGTACTGTATCATTTACTCCCCTATGGCAAGACACTCTTTTGCAACTATCATGGCAGCCTGGACCACTCTGCAGCGTTTGACAATCCATTCTACCCACTCTAGCCGCTCAAAAATTGAATTTTTGGTACTTCTATCATTGCACACCCTCTACAGAATTTGAATTTGAAATTAAACGGTCACTTTATGGCCTCAGTGGCAAATCAGTGGCTAATATTTAAATCTCAGTCAACTTTAAGTCCTGACCGCCCGATTACTCTATTTCGCGGGTTAAGATTTTACTTTAAAAAGTGCCCCAACTAAACTTAGCAAACTAGCAACAAAGGCTATCGTCAGTTCACCAAAAATAGCCTGCCTTTGCTAAAAGCTTTAGCAATCTCATGACCACCCTTCACTGAATCACCAGATAAAATAGAGAACCACCACTGAAACCCATGAATAAGTGAATCACATAACTTTATCGGCGCTGCCAAAACCTCTGAGAAAAATTGACTGGGCCCGTATTGGAAAATCAATGGCCATCTCAAAATCTCATAGCTCTGACAAACCTCATGAGATGATATGCCATCCACTTGATCTACCACCGTGTATATCCCTTCAAACCTCAGGGCCCGCAGAATAAAAACATTTAAACGGACGGTTGTCGCATGATCTCTAGCCTCTGACAGATCCATCGTGAAGATAAGACAACCGTCAGATCTTCCATCTCACCATCCCCTTTGGAAACCTTGGGCCCACTAACACAACCAATGAGACAATGCCAAGAAGGCATGACCTGTCATCGAACCCACAACCAAGCACCAAACATAAAGAAGATTGGACGGCTGGCGTATAATCTGATAAGCCTTGGAGATTCTATGCTCTCACACACTGATCGTCGATCTTGAATCTTTCCTCACCTCTGACATCCCACTAACAAGGCATATAATCAATGAATGGCACATGATCTGGAGGGAGATGAATATTCCTTAAGATCATGCACTGACCATAGATTTGAAAGTCTTCACTGCAGGCCTAACTGACAACATATCCACCTCACTCAACGTGGACCAATGAGAACCTACCAATTCACATCCCTTCTGACACCAGGATCACCGATTGAAATGCCGCAACTATGGAAGAATCAATGGTTGGCATATGATCTTAAGGCTCTAAAAAAATGCATGAGAATACATGCCCATTATTAGATTAAAACATTGTCAGAGGCCAAGCCCAGAGAAACAAAGCTGAAGACTTTTGGAAAAATTAAAGTGGTGACTTAGGGAAAAATTAAAGGGGACCGCTGAGACATAAAACCTAACTGCACCAAAGTAAAGTGGATCATTTAAAATGCACCTACGGATTAAGGGTTTAAGTGACCGGATAAAGTAATGAAAAAATTAGAACAAGGCCAGGGTTTATTTGAATTTTTAAACTTCCAACAGCTAGTTTTTGAACTTATGCCAGGGTTTAGACTAGAGACCTAGAAAAATTTTTGGAGACCAGGGGAAAAAGGTTAAGGCCATGAAAATTTTTTACCAGTGCTAACAGTATGTAGGATGAAATCAAATGAACAACTCAAGTCTAGGAGATCACAACTCACTAAATAGGTTTGCATTAGTATTTCATAGGAGGGCCTGAACATAAGACACAACCTATGACCTACAAGTAGACATTCACTTCTGCAACTCGGTTTGGGATTGAGACAAGACCATTAGGGGGCTAAAGTATACCCACAAAACATCAAAATTAGATCAAACACAATAACACGCAATAATTGCAAAAAGAGAGAGGGATCAGGAACCCTAAGATATCACTTAAAACATACATATACTTCAATCCAATAAGAGAGAATACAAACAAGGAAGCATAGGGACATGAGAAATTGTCACAAAATACCTCTATAGTGTTTGGATAATCAATGGGAGAAATACAACTATAGAAGCCAGAGGGCAGAGAAAATGCTATAGATGACTCTCAAGAAAGTTGAATTTCTCTTTTACAAATTGTCCAACTCTGAGCTTAAAAGATACAAAAATACATTATATACATCTCTTGCACGCAGGTAGGAGCAAAACCTAACTAGGGTTACATGAATCTACAATAAAATATCAAACCCTAATGGCCTATCAAATTTGATCATAAAAATATCTCTGTAGCATCAAGGCCGATCAGATATGTTGTGTGCCCATGCATGTACTACATCAACCTTGATCCATCTACCCTCCTGCAACTTGGCCTTGCCATGAATGCATCCAAATCTGATCCTGGTCTGATATCTGGGTTTAAAATGATTAACCCTACAAAAGGTGGCACCAAGCTCATTAAAGCTTTCATCACATCGTGGTACTCTATAAAATCTATGGCACTAATGATCAAATCCTTTGTTATCATCCCCTCAACCATCCCTGTCTTGAGGAATTCAATACTAGCTACCCATTTGTCATGCATGGCAGCAAAATGCAAACCCTAGAAAAAGAAATATTTAAATTTTAAAAAGAACAGCTAGCAGGTCAATTTTAAAATGTAACCGTCGATCATATAACCTTCTTGGTAGATGAACGGCCCAAATGCACCTTTAAAATAGTTTAAAACCCATCTCTGACAAGTCAAATGACACCTCAACAATCAGCAGCCAATCAGAAGTGGGCAAATCAGCATCTCTGACAGACATAGACCCATGATCCTGAGAACACCATCTAACAGTTGTCGCTATACCATCATCATAACAATTGAGCATCTTGGATCTGCGGTGTAATGATAGCTACAAGATTTGATCATGCATTAACTTCTTTAGAAACCCCTAACCCCATAGGCCCACTGATAACCACCACATAGCGTACCAAACAACCAATCAAACTGTGCCATTTCAGATACACGTTACATACCTTCTGACATCAGACCCACCTAACAAAGCCCAAAGATAAAGCAAGATCCACGGCTATCTCATGATCATGAGCCCTGACACAAACCCTTGCGAACATATGCCAACTATCGATCCTCTACAGATGTCAAAGGCCTCTAACTACTGAAAGGGGCCAGTCCCACTGACACATTTCCATGTCACACACCAACTAGCCAATGAGAAACTAACAACTGAGATACACGTAGCATCTGTCTCTGACACAGGACCCACTGTCAGAAGCTAGGTGATGGAGAAGGATCCATGGCTGTCTCTATACCATGATGATAAAACACATGCATCTTGAGCCTCTAGTATAATGATGACCACATGATTAAGTCAGAACTTAACCCACCAAAGAAGACGGCCCCATTGACAACCTGTCGAATTAGACACCGTCGATGAATCAGGAGCTACCAAATCGGATGAGGTGGCACCGGTCCTACTGACAAGATGAACTGTATAGATAGGAAGATCGATGATCATCACAAGATCTCATGGAATCTTCTAGGGACATGAGATCATGCAACAACCATCAGATCTAGAATCTTGACCTGGCCACCGATCTGAGACCACCAACCGAAATGGTAACCACTCGCAGGATCGTTGAGTGTTAAGGGGTTAACCATCGAGAATTGAAGACTTGGCGACTGAAGGATTTATTTTGTGCACATGAAAATTGGGATGACTTAAGTGACCAAGATAAAGAAACATAAAAATATAACGTTGCCAAAGGATTTTGCAGGGTAACGGCTAGTTTATGAATTTTTCTAAGGGTTTTTCTTCTAGCCAGAGACCTAAAAGATATTGCAGAGACCAGGGGAAAAGAGATAGACTCATGAAATTTTTTGGGGTGTTTGACAAGATAAAAACAAAGGCCTGGGGATGGCTTTTTTCCAAATTTGCATGTATAGGAAAATTTGGGTAACAGTATGTAGATTACACAAAGATTTATATGGTTTAAAGCAAGCACCGAGAGCCTAGTATGAGAGGCTGCACAACTATTTTCTAGGTATTGGTTTTATTAGAACAAGTGAAAATAGCAATCTATACATGAAAGGAAATTTTGATGATACTATCTCGATTGCTAAGATATTTGTCGATGATATAATATTTGGATGACAAGATCAAATCTGTAAGTCATTTGGGGATGAAATGAGAAGTGAATTTGAAATGTCTATGTTTGTAGAGATTAACTTCTTTCTAGGCTTATAAGTGATTCAATAGAATGATGGTATATTCATCACATAATCTAAATATATAAAGGAAGTATTGAAGACATTTGGCATGGAAGATGCTAGACCTATGGGAATGTCAATGGCTACTGGATGTAAACTGACTAAAGAAGATGGAACTATTGAGGTAAATTAGACACTATACCAATCCATGATTGGTAAGTTAATGTATGAAATTCATAGTAGGCCTAATATAGCACATGTTGTTGGAATAGTTGCTAGATTTTTTGCAAATCCTAGAGAATCACACATGGTTGCTACAAAGAGAATCTTAAGATACCTGAAGAAAACTAAAGATTATGGACTATGGTATCCTAAGGAAGGTAAGTTTGAACTTAAGGTATACACTTATGCTTATTGGGCTGGAAATGAGGATGATAGGAAGAGTACCACCAGAGGAGCATTATTCTTTGGTGAAAGACTTGTTACATGGACAAGTAAGAAACAGTCTTGCATTTCTCAATCTATAGCTGAAGTAGAGTATATTGTTGTTACTACTAACTGTTCAAATATTGCATATATCAAGCAAGTGTTGGAAGGTATGAATGAGGTAATCACTAATCTGGTGATTATATATTGTGACAACAATAGTGCTACTAATATTTCAAAGAATCTGGTGATGCACTCTAAAAAAAATCATACATTATTAAGTATCACTACTTAAGGGAAAAAGTGCAGGAGAAGCAAGTTAAGCTAGAATTTGCTATGTCAAAAGAACAACTTGATGACATATTTACATAGCCTCTACCAAAGGACACATATGAATACTTGAGGACTAGACTTGGGGTCCATCCCCTATCTTCTAGTCACTAAGGTGATCTAGAGGTTGCATCGGCCTAATCTTATCAGAAGATCATACATGTTGATGCAGCAGAGTTCACAATTTGGATTTTTGTCTAAGGTCATGAAAAGTTGAAGAACTAGAACATATTTGCACAGTAGTATACAGAGATACATTAAGTGCACCGAACAACAGTGAGTCATTTAGCTACTAAAGAGTTATATGTTTCTATTGCTCTTTGGCATTGTTGTCAAAGGGAGAGATATTTCAATATGAACTATAGGGAGAGAAATATGAAATAGAGTCACAAGGAGAGAGATATGAATGAAAGGGAGAGATCTGAGAGAGCATTGAAGATTTGTTGATGAGAACATAGTTTTTGCAAATGCTATGTAACGTAGTGATTAAACATATTAAGCATAGGGTGAGCATTTGTTTACAGAGTTTTAGAATACATGTTTGGTATGTGTTTGGAAGATTTCATATTACTTGTGTTGCCATCAATGCCAAAGGGAGAGATTGATGAACTACAACTAATTTGAATGAGATGTATAGCTTGAAGATTTGTGATTTGAGATCATTGAGTTGTTGATTAGATATGTAAGATAATTAAATCAATAATGTGTTGTCATTGATGTCAACTAGTTTTGACAGTACTTATCTTGTAAGTTACTATACTCAAACATCTGTAGAAAGGAGAAGAAAAAGAGATGAAGAACATATATATCTACATTGAGGAAGATGGATATGACAGATAAGGATAAGGAATACATTGAGTAACTTTTGGATGAGTCTATGACCTTATGTTATTGAATTAATTATGTTGCATTCATCTATGATGAAGGATAGATAAAAAATGCACAAAGTAGTGTGGTTGGTTAAAGAATCATTCCAATATACACTGATGAAGTTTAGTGTATACTGAGCATAGTATAAACTGAGCTTGTGTTCACTGATGCATTTCTTTGTTAACCAAGCAGGAGAAAAGAACTAAATGATCAGTTTAGCCGATAAGGATTGATGAGCTGGAATGTGTATGAGTTTGAGCATGGAGATAAAGTTTGTTATGAAGATCAATGGCTAAAATAATTCTAAGAAGATCTAATGGATTGAAATGAAACATGTTATTGACACATCAGCCAAGGAAGGTTAAAGTAGAAAAATCAATGAAGGAGATTAAGCGGCAAAATCTAATGGATGGAATTAAAATGCTTTACTTGTCTACTTAAGAGACTAGAGTTTCATGATGAAACTAATGTTGGAAGAAGGAGACTATAGATATATTACATGAACAAGCTTCATGTAGGCCTGATCAGACTGGTTAAGGAGAACTGAACTACAAAGATTACCGAGCGTCAAAAAGTTATTACCGAGTGACAGTAAGTTATAGAATATTGATTGAAACAGAATTGATATAATGATCAGAGGATTTGAATGAGCTTAAAATAGATCTGATAATCTGCAATTGAAGTTTTTTTGTATTTAGATCAAATTGATGTTACCTTTTAACCATTTTAAATAGATAAATATCTTAACAAAGTGGACTAGAAAGTATTGTAATGTCATTCATAGAGTGTACATTTGTTATCCTATCAACCCCATAGTGAATGTTGGTTGGACGATAATGGTTGGTGTAAAATCCTCTAACAAGGTCACACCTAACAATGTGTTTGTAGCCTTTAACTGGGTTGGGTCTTCACCGACCTCACTTCAGAAGAGTGAACAATTTTTGGGTTGCTGGTCCCAAGTGGTTTTTCCCTTAATAGGGTTTCCACATTAAATCTCTTGTGTTATGTGTTTATTGTGATTATTGTTTGTTGTCATACTTTACATGTTGCATATTGGATTTGATCAGTAATCACTATATGTTATTAACAGTTAATCAGTAAAAGCACAGACAAAATACTATTTTATGTTACCGAGCTGCAGAAGTTTAAGTAATTTGTTTTTGGTTATACATTTTGCTTTGGGACTGTGGATAATTGATTCACCACCCTCTCAGTTATTCTAACATTTTATAGTTGTTTAACATGAGAGTTTGTAGATTAATAGGAGTACACATTTTTATGGGAACATATCATTCAATTAAGCATTAATGGCCATCTATATCTAGTGAGATGAACATAACTCATGTACCTCATGCTAGTGTGCTTGGATTAGACTCGACATTATCCAACTACCTATGAGGGTTGTCACCATTATTAATTGGTGTAAAAGGAGGATTGTCTATGTGTTATAGCATTTTATATAAATACTCACTATTTGGATAATGTCTAGTCTAATGAAAAATAGTATATACAAGGTATCCAAGCACACTAGCATGAGGTACATGAGTTATGTGCATCTCACTAGTTATAGATGGGCAACTATGGCACACTAGTATCTATGAACTCCTATTAATCTACAAACTCTCATGTTAAACTACTACAAAATAAAGTCAACATAGTTCTGTTAACACAACCAAAGTTAAAATTAAATTATCTCTATCCCTAAGATAAACTAAGTAGCCTTCATATATTTTATGTCAAACTACTATTAAACTGACTGTACCCTAGATGTTTAATAAAGAAGAAAACCCAAATTACTTTCATAGCCTACATAAGGAAAATAATTCCTTCACAAATGAGGGTGTTGACCACAAAACCAATATCCTTCACCATAGAAAGTTTTAGTATGCAAAATCACTGCACATAATTTCAAAGGTGACATGTATTGAATGCCTAAGCTATCACCATATTTGCTACTAAGATAGTTTAATCCTTAATTTTTTGATTCCTTACATCTCATTTAAAAGAATGGCATAATGGTAGTTGTATATAGTATTATATAAAGGAAGTATGAAATAGAATTTGAGAAATTACAAGAGTTACTGCAACTGTAATGAATGTTATCATTATTGACGACATATTCTAGTGACCCTTAAACCGGGCTATCCAAGAAATATGAGAATGTTCTTCCACTTCACTGTCTACCCTGCATTCAAGAACATTTGAAACACATAACATAATGACAATCCATCCTTCACAACTCCCTTCCATTCATGGAAAACATTAAGTACTTTCTCATTACCCTGTCCTCATGGTATTTCATTGGTGCACTGTGTAGGAATAGTCATTGTTGGTTGTGTTTCAACACACCAACTTCCTCTACACCCTTAGACACTCATGAATGGATTCAGCTTGATAAAAAACAACCATTCTAAAATACTCATTATGCATGAAAAGAAAATAATCTTAAATCCAATCTTTGCATCTATCTAATCTGACTGGTGTATACTCTGACTATATAGGGACAATCATATCCAGAGGACCTAAAAATGCTTTCAAACCTGCACAAAACTATTCATAACTCCAATGACATGCAACACCATACCCTAGTTATCAGTTGGATCCATATCAACGATAAAAATAAATGTTTTTCAATATAATAGTCAGACTTTACCCTCACCGGCAGTGACTGGCATATTACCAATGCCTTCAAAAACATTCTTCCTCTAAGGAATTTATATTATTTCCTTGAACCTTTTAAAGTTTTATCCAACTTCAAAACATCCTATCCCTCTTAAAAACATCATATAAGCCCTGATTTTTCCAACTTGGGCATTTTACAACTTTAGCACTCTAAGTGCTTTTAACATCAAACTTAAGGCTCTATTAGCCATTTACAATTATTATGGACCTTTATAGGTCATTGTTCAAAGCCTACTAACCTAGGATAAACTTTTTCTTCCCTAGTGATTGTTCAGAACAAGATTTGACTAGTCCAAGTGTTGAGCTGGTGATTGTGAGAACTAAATTGATCCTACAAGTAACAATCCCTTGGACTACTAAGGAAACTGCAAGGTGGAGTTTCCATGTAGGCCTATGGCATGAATGATGAAAATTGATTCTTAGCATTGTATTAAAGGAAAATAATATTTGTGAAGGAGAAGTGTCAAAGTTTTCAGTCATGAAAAACAACAAAAGACAACATGACATCCCACTACTAAGAATCAAATAAACAAGTGTCGTGATGTATAATAATGATAATGAAATAAATTACAAGATAAGGTGTGGTCATATCAAAAAACCAAGGAATTTGATGGTAGAAGAAATAATAATGAGGTTTAAGTAGATCATTGTGAAGATTTTGACTGTGATAAAATTCCATGTCATGGTCACAATACATTGAGGATAGCTTAAGGAATACAACAAAGGAATAGTCATGGTTGTTGCTAAATTATCAATTGAGATGGCCTAAAAAATCCTGTAGTCAATTAGAGTAAACAACAACAAATTGCAGGGATATGATAGATCTATCAATGGACAAGTAAGTAATGAAAATGTGGTTATAAAAGACAAGAGCATACAAGAAATGGATTTTTTTATTGCAAATGTTTCCATATTGACAATTGAGTGACAAAGGATTTTTGAGGGAAGTCATTAAAAGAAGCATAGATGACAGTCTTCATATGGGTTACAGTAGTCTTGTGAATATATAAAAGACTTAAGAAAATGTGACAAGGTTAGTCTTAAGTACAAGTGGAATGCAAGGGTAGTTAGTTAGCTTATAAATAGATTCATTAAGCAAAAGAAGGCATACCAAAGCATCAGAAAAAAATCATATAAAAAATGTGACATGATCAACATGAAGTGATACCATAGTCATGAGACCTTATGTCAGTGAGCACTATGAGGAATGGATTTCACAATGAAAGAGTATGCAAGCAACAAAGATAATTAAATATCATGAGCTATGCAAGGAGGTGGTCAAATATATATGATATGCATGCTCTTATGTCACTATGCAAAGAACATAAATAATGTTGCAAGTCAATTCAAAGGATAATGGTTACAAGGAAAGGTTCAAATTAAGATACATAAGTGTAAGAATGCCAAACAAGTGACAATTCCATAGGTTCTTTTAAGAGGAATGTGATGTGTATCATACTACGCAATTTTGAGATAACCAATATATTACTTTGTAGACTTTATGAAGTGTAATGTTGGTGATAGTGTCATAGAAATAAGATTCTTCATAGGTCAAGATGTCTGATGAATGGTCAGTAATGAGTAAGATATAGAGGCATTCATGAGGTTTCACTCTTCAAAGATACAAAAAATATGGCATAGATGCCCTTTATTTTCTCCAATGCCATCCTAATAAGACAAGCACCTTAAAAGCATGTTTTTCACATGGTCTATATGTATAAAGACCAACTTGGGATAGTTTAGAAGTAATATTGATTTTTTTGGACAGAATCAAGCATCTAATGAGAAGATAAAAGAGTTGGAAGATGTTTCATTATAACTTAAAGGTATTAGAGAACATACGAATAAGAATGTTTACTTATATTTAGCATGTTGCCAGTCCATTCTAGATCAATTTTCAGAGGTGTGATGATGCAGATAAGTTTTCAATAATGTGATTATAAGTTAAACAACTTTTTCCTGGAAAAAGATAAAATTATGTGTAAACTAGAAAGTGGAATAATTACATAAAGATTTTCAAACAAAACTAGCAATCATTAATGTCCATAAAAAAAGACCCCAAAGTCACAAAGGAGAACAAAGAAACAAAAGGATAGTAGGAAAAATACAGACAAGTGACAACTATCAGCTTGAATCATGATGAAGCAGTGAAAGATGTTCACGAGCTGTGTGGTTTGATGTTGTGTTTGTTGGAATGGGTGGAGAAGTTTGTGTCCCCATTCAATTTGAGTTATAGTGATTTTACCCATTGTTGTTGCATAGGAATATTACAGCTTCTTAGACCTCTTTTTATAATGATTTTTTTAAAGGAAACTAAAATGAAAGCATATGGAAATGATAACAGGACCAGCCTACCTGATAGGAGAAGGGTCCAATCTAGTCAAAAGAGAAACTTTTCTAGATATACAACACAATAAACAAAACCTAAAAACTCCATCTGTAAATGCAATCTTTTAGACTTGTAAACAAATTAAAAACAAAAGTTTCAACAATAGGCTGGAATATTTACAAAATAAGGAGAAATAGACCCCTAAAAGAAATATCTATATGTTGAAACTTTTTTATTAAGGATTTATTCAATTATATTGTACAAATTTGTGGTAGAACTGAGATTGATGGTCAAGTATTTTAATGGTTTCTTCACATATGTTAAATCAAGTGATTTATGCGATACTTTGTATGAAGAATTAATTGCATAGTTATTCAGTTAAGTTTTTATTGGCAAATCGATACTTACCACTTTATTAAAAAAGTTCATATGAATTTTACTCCTTATGAATATGAGTTGTTTGTAAAAAAATGGGGGGCTTTTTTTTGTGCTTCAGGTTTAGCATTCACAAATTTAGGGTTTTGCAAGTTTTTGTTGAGTCACTGAGTTTGAATCAAATGTATATAAACAAAGATCAAAATCTCAAACACTTATATAGTGATAAAAAAATGTGCCAGCAAATACACAATACATGATTTCCTAGCACATTGCTCATGGACCCTAAGTAGATAACCAATAAGTACCAATAGCATAGAAGTATAAAACAATGCCAGATAAATGCAGAGTAAGGAAATCCTTATAGGCGGTCCTCCTTTTACACCAAATAATAGTGGAAACCCTCACAGGTGGTCCTCCTTTTATACCAAAATAATAGTGGCAACCATCGTAGGTGGTCCTCCTTTTACACCAAATAATAGTGGCAACCCGCAGGAAGTCCTTTTTCTAGACCAAATAATAGTGGCAACTTGCAAGCGGTCCTCCTTTTACACCAAATAATAGTGGCAACCCATAGGCGATCCTCCTTTTACACCAAATAATAGTGACAACCCATGGGAAGTCCTCCTTTTACACTAAATAATAGTGGCAACCCGTACGCAGTCCTCCTTTTACACCAAATAACAATGGAAACCCTAGCTCGTAGGCAATCCTCCTAAAATTCTCACCAAATAAAATTTAAAACCCTCGCAGGTGCTCCTCCTTCACACGCTCCAAGTTAAAACAAAATAATGAAATGAGATATGAAATCATTTTTCTTTTTAAACCTTTAATATTGATGGTCAAAATTTTTGGTAGAAAAATGAGGTCAAATATACTAGTGAACAAAGCAATGAACTGAAAAGAGAATGCAACAATAACACACATACATATGAACACTAATATTTGTTCTTGACAAAAACCTTGTTAAGGGAAAAACTCTGGTGGGGATGGTACTTGCAAATATCTAAACTATAGGTAAATTAACCTTGTTAACCCTGTTAGGAGCTGAGTATTACAATAGGAAGATCCTGATTAAAGGATAGGCCATGTTAGGAGTCTTTACAATGTGATTCCAATTAAGAAATCAACCCTGTTAGGAGTCCAACCTTATTAGAGGAAATAAAACCATGTTAGGGGTGTATAATACATCAACTTGATCAAGATATCTGAGAGTTAAATCCACTGTCAAGTTCTCCAAACCTTTCAATTGTGAATCTAAGATAATTATGTTCTGAGACTCCTTCCATCCTTCAATCACTGGCAAGAAAGCTCCACCTTGTGCAAAAGTGCACAACTACTATTCTATAAAGAGTATCTAATGCAGCCTCAAGCTCACATTTCCTTCTTCATATTGTATATGCAGTGCCACTCATCTTTTCCAAGGAATTTAATCCTTAAATACAAGTTACAATAATTATATCCAAGTCATCCTTAATAGGATAAATCCTAATTACAAAATAAAAATGGACTCATGCAAAGATTCACATGACATCTCTTATAATGTTATAACATAGTAGTTACATCAATTAATTATTTAGGTCTGTTGATTAAGCTTCCATATCATATTACTTGAAATATGTTCCAAGTCGGCCTTCAAATATGTGTTTGCCAACACATATTCCATAGATGACATCACCTATATGATCATGATGCCATATGATCAAAATAAGCTCACAAGATAGTTTCCTAAATGAAACTATGTTTGCACATCATAACTCAAACAACCATCAGTGCTATTCACAAAGTTATGCAATCAACTCTATGAAAACATAGTTTCTATCTTCTGAAAACCAATCATTCATAATTTAGTCATAACTTTGTCAGATCAACTCATAAGTATGTGAAATCATGGATGGTGATCCAAGAAATCATTAGTAGTCTCTCTTTAATTGTGCACATGTTGATCCGTGTGATGTGTCTGTACAACTATTTGTAGGCTCCTAAACAATCCAGTCAATAGCATATATTTCAATCAATGACAAAATTTGTCATGAATGCAACACAAAACCAATATAGCATGCCTCTATCATTACTATGATACTCCCCCATGGAATACTATCAACATTCATGCTAACAATATCCCTCTTTGGCATTGATGGAAACATATAAGAAAAATATGTAAGTTCCATCAATATGAAAACATGTTTGTACTGTATCTGCATTAGCATCTTTTCAAATCCTCTTCATCAATCATCAAATCCTCTAAAGGATGATCCTTAAATATTTTTTGTTATCTGTCATTCTCTCCCCCATTGACATCAATTTCAAAGGTGTCTCCAAGAGTTCTTAGTAACTCATCTCAAATACATATACTCCTCCATAGGAGAAGCATCAAGCATATAGTCCACAAGATGAAATAGTGCTCTAATATTTTTGGACTAATGCAATTCCTACATCAATCACTCAAGGGTAGGCTAGGGCATGACCACTAGCATACCTCTTATATGCTCAAATATATTCTTAGGCAGAGGTTTTTTGAAAATGTCTTCTATTCTCTCTTTTGTACTCACATATTCTAACTTTCCTTCCTTCTCTACTACTTTATCTCTCAAGAAATGATACCTTATTGCTACATGGTTTTTCTTTGAATGCATAACAATGTTCTTTGACATATTTACCATGCTAGTATTGTCACAATGTAGAGCGACTAAATCTTTGAGACATACTCTAATGTCCTTCAACATCTACTTCATCTATATGATCTGTGTCCAATTGATTACTGTTGCAACATATTATGATTCTTTAGTAGATAGAGCAATGCAGTCCTACTTCTTGCTAAGCTAAGAAACCAATATTTTACCAAGGAAGAATTCTCCTCCATTAGTACTTTTTCTATCATCTGCATTCCCTTCCCAATCAACATTAGTAAAAGCATCAAATGTAAAGTCTTCTAATATATCATACCATACACCAAACTCAATTATTTTCTTTAGATTTATGAATATCCTTTTCAGTGTCATAAGTTGAGCTTCCTTAGGATCTTCTTGAAATCTTGCAATAATTCTAGAACAAAATTGGCTATATCAAGTCTAGTATGTACCAGATATTGAAGACCTTCAATCATTGATCTCTACCTTGTCTAAGGTTAATTCTTTTCTTAATCTAGTTACCATAGGAGTTCTGACAGGTTTACTATCATCCATGGAAAAAAATTTCAATAGTTTTTTGAGATATTTAGTCTGAGATATGAATACCTCTTCTTTATTTTGACTGATCTACAATCCAAGGATGAATTTCACTTCCCCAATCATTGATATTTAAAATTCATTTTTCATCTCTTCTACAAACTTGTTGCTCATATCATCATTTCCTCCAAATATAATATCATCAACAAAAACTTCAACTATCAAGATACCTTCTTTAGTGACTCTTAGGTATATGAATATCCCTTCTTGAATCCCAACTAAATTAGATACTTATCCAATCTTTCATACCAAGCCCTTGGTGCTTGTTTCAATCCATACATAGCCTTCTTCAATCTTTAAACTAGATCCTCATTCCCTGATAAAGGAAATCCATCAGGTTTCTCAATGTATACTTTCTCTTCCAAGTATCCATAAAGAAATTTTGATTTCACATGCATCTAATATATTTTGAAATTCTTATGGGCAGCATAAGCTAGGAATAATCTGGCTTCCTTAATTCTAGCAACAGGTGTGAAAGTTTCTTCAAAATCAATTCCTTCTTGATGTGAATATCCTTTATCTTTTTGTGAATTTTCTCTAGTTCTTCCTTCATGGAATTGATCCATAATTCATCTTTGCATGCCACCTCTATGTATTGTGGTTCTACTTGAGAAGTCAAGAAGATGGTATTTTTAGATTGTGCCCTCTCTTCTTTATTTTTTAATATCTTTCTAGTTCCTTTGCTACTGTCACCAATGATCTGATCCTTAGCATAATTTCTTAGAATATATCTGGGTATGGTTTGTTCCCTTTATTCAACACTTGTGCCATTGTTAATTTCCAAAACATTAAATGATGTTCCACTCTCTCTTTCTATTGTCTGCATATTGTTCTGATTTGTGCTCATGTTTTCAAAAGAAATATCATAGGGGTTAGGACCATAATATTCATATCTAAACTGAAACTTTTTATCTACTCTCACATTATCACTTTGAATTAGCTTCCTAATTCTCATATTGTAACATCTATAGGATTTACTTTTAGTAGAGTATCCAAGGAATAATCCTTCATCACTGCTAGCATCAAAGTTTTCTATACATTCATCTCTCTTAATGTAGCATTTACTTTCAAAAATTTTGAAATAACTAGCAATAGGTGTCTTACCATATCATAGCTCAAATGGTGTCTTTCATGTGTCTTCTTTGATTTGTACTCTATTCATTATATATACAATTGTATTGACTGTTTCTCTCTAATTCATATGTGGGAACTTTCCTTCTATCATCATTGTTCTTACAACATCAAGAACTATTTTATTTCTTCGTTCAACAACTCCATTTTATTGTGGTGTCCTAGGAATAGAAGTCTATCTCACAATACCATGATCTTCACAAAAGGCATTAAATTCATGTGAAGTGAAGTGAATTCTCCACCCTCAGGTTCTCCAAACCTTCCAATTTCAAATCTGAGATAATTTTGTCCTGAGACTGCTTCTAGCCTTCAATCACTACCAACCAAGCTCCACCTTGTGCCAAAGTCCATAACTACTATTCTACAAAGAGTATCAAATGCAGCCTCAAGCTTGCATTCCCTTCTGTATATCGCATATGCATTGCCTTTCATATTTTCCAAGGAATTTGATCCTTAAATACAGGTTACAACATTATATCAAAGTCGACCTTAATAGGATAAATCCAAATCACAAAATACAAATGAACCCATACGAAGATGCACACGACATCTCTTACCATGTTACAACATAGTAGTTACATCAATTAATCATTTATAGTTGTAGATTAAGCTCACATATTATATTACTTGAAATGTGTTCCAAGTCGGCCTTCAAATAGGTCTTCGCCAATGCATGTGCCATAGATGACATCATATGTATGATCATAACAATGTATGATTGCAATAATATCTCAAACCAATTTCCTACATGACCCTGTGTTCACACATCATAACTCAAATAACCATGAGCGTTATTCAAAAATTTATGCAATCAACTCTATGAAAACAAAGTTTATGTCTTCTGAAAACTAGTCATCGGTAATTTAGTCATAACTATGTCAGATCAACTCATAAGTATGTGCGATCATGAACGGTGATCCAACACATCATTAGTAGTCTCTCTTTAAGTGTGCACATGTTCATGCGCTATGATGTGTCCATACATTTATCTGTAGCCTCTTTTGTATATTCCTGACTGATCCACTCAATAGCATATGTTACCATCAATGACAAACTTTATATATTATTCTATTTTACTACCCCTCTAATGTCAATGACAAAGGCTCGTGAAAAAGAAAAATTGATAATTAAAAAAGAAGTGTCACAAATTTATTGACCTAGAAATTTTTCTTTTACCTCTCCTTGACTTCCACAAAAATATCCTTCTAAGATTTTATTTTCAACTGAACAATTGAGCATATGGTGGTACAAATTGTCAATGAATCAATTGTACTAGTTAAGTTATTTAGGAAAATGAGACTTCCCTCATGCTTTTTTTCTTCTTGAAAGAGACTAGTGAGATGTTATAGCATGTTGCCTTTAGTTATCTCCTTGCCCTTCCAAAAGGTATTTATCACATCCTCACTCTAAGTCTAAATATCAACCACATTTTTTGAAAAGATTGTATCATTTTTCTCTATGAACCATCTGTGTCACTAAAGATATCATATAATTTTTCCAAAATTATTCACATCAAGCTCAATATAGTTAGACTTATCTCTCTGATTCTGCATTGCATTAGGTCAATAAAGGTAATGCTTGTAAATACTTTCCACACCTTCAACACATCTACTCATTTCCTTTATAATCATCAACCTCAATTATCTCTTCCTATTATTTAATTTTCATTAGCTTATTTGATTCTAGAGGAGAACAAAAAACCACCATTTTTAGTTTGATTTTTCTCAAGGGAAACTTTCCCTCAAAATACTTACACTACAAGGTACATGACAAAAACACCTCATACTTGCAAGATTCATGAATTGGTCTTTACACACTTTTTCTTTCACTTTCAAGCAACTTAAGTACCAATAATTATTTTTACAATGAGAACATCAAACTTCCATTCAACATTATCTTTCAAGAGTAGAGATTAAAGAAATAAAGAACCAAACACATAATCAAGAAACCAAACCAGAAAGAATACCACTATCATTTATCATAGCAATATTGTCTAATAACTATGTCCTTCTGTCCTCCACCATTTGATTTGTTTTGAGTACAACTATAGTGAAACATACACCTTTTTTATTTATGAGATAAATATTATAAGAAATTTCATAATCATTAAATATTAATTTAATTTTGTGAAATCAAATTAGTTTCATAGATCATCTTGCACAAATTGTTGATATAGTGAAAAATGAAAAGATTTGATTTCCCAAGACTTAAATAAATAGAAACACATCAAAAAAAATTTCATTATTCTTCAATGAACTAACGTGTATGTCAATGGCATATACTTTTTCACAAGAATTAAAATTTAATATGAACTTTCATCTTGGATCACCTTAATAAATTTGTGCTTCTTAATAGAAGTAGGAATGTGATATTCCTTTATTCCAAAATTTAATTATTATTATAATGTTAATTTTGGTATAAGTCTAATTAGTAGATGTTCCCTCTTTCTCGAAGCATCATGTCTAATTAGTAGACATTCCCTCTTTTTCCAAATATTAATTTCAACCATTGATATTCAATATCTAAGAATAATTTTTTTAATAATTCTAACGATCTGTCTAATAAAGTATGTAAATGGAGTAATCCATTAACTTCACATTGACACAGTTCAGAAGATGTTTATATATGTAACTTCTGAGAACCATCTTGGATACATTTAAGGGTTTGGGAGAATGTTTTTATTTGCTATGGGCTTCACTGTTCATGGATGTATGAATATGAAAATTTAGAGCTTTACCAAGGTAATTTTCTATATACGTGAACCTTTTTTTTATAGGTGCAATTGTATGTCTATTCTATTTTTGTGGACATTGATTATTTAATTTGTTTTCAAAGTTCTATTTTAACAATTTATCAAGTGAATCAAGTATATTGAATGGCCTAATTAGAGAATAGTACAACCAACTTTTTTTATTTTTTTTATCAATAAAGGCCGAAGTCAGATTACTATATTTATATATAAATTTTTATTAACATTCAAGAGTTTGTAAGTTCTACAACATTGCAGAATGAACTTGTCAAATGGTGCACCAGATATAGAGCAAGAGAGCTCAGCACCAATATAAAAAATTAAGCAAAAACTAAGGAAATCCAAATAGAGACATATGGTGCACCAAATATAGAGCAACAAAGCTTTGCACCAATACCAAAATTATACAAAAAACTTATCTGAACCAATCATGTACAAAACCAAAGGAGTGATTAAACTACCATATTGAGCTATGGAAATGAAAATAAAATGGGAATGTGAGAGCACTTAAATACCAAAGCTAGTCCAAAGGTGAATTACTATCCTGCTCTGTGCTTTCCGAAGCATTTCCCTCCTCCTCCTAAGAGGTAGAAGAGATTCCTTGGTCCATGTTTTCTGTAGCCTCCTCTTCATCATCATTTTTTGTGTCATCCTCAATGTCCTCCCCACCAGCCACATCCTCCTCCCCATCATTAGAATCCGCTTCATCATCGGCCCCTGAGACCTCTCCAGAGTCCTCTTCTTCTTCTTCTGCATCTAAAGAATCAGGGGTGCCCAAGCCATCCATTCTTTCCTCATATCTATATTTATAGACCCAGCCCACCTCATCATCTAAATCATCACCATAAGGAGAGTCCATTCCATCCTCAATCCCTAAAAATTTTGAGAGGAAACTTAGAGCCTTTTTCATGTCTACTAGTCTCATCTCCTAGCATTCTCATTCCCACCCCCATAGCCCAAAGAACAGTCTCGGCGAGCCTCCATAAAAACAATTTTGAGGGGTGTTGCCGAGCCCAGGAAAGGATGATCCAGCTAACGTGATGATAGGAAGATCCCATGGAAAGGAAGTGGTTAAATTATCATAAATCCTGACTATGTTACTATGAAGACCACCAAGAAAATTGTCATCAAATAACCTAAGACATATTTCCTCTGCATGATTCTTGTGTGCTCCTGCAACTAGTAAACTAGCTAAAAATCCCAAACAAATATCAAATTTAACTTTTTACCTATGGTTAGTGAGTAAGAAATTCACCCCCAACACTTTCTTGACTACATGTAGCACCACCCTGTGGTGGAAAATGCAAACTTCCATGAGCCTTTCATTGTTAATCGGTGTATCGAAGGTGATTTGTTCAACCCTGGCAGTCATATTAATGGGGGTATCCATGGCGAGGAGGATAAAAAGCTTGAGAAGAAATAGAGGAAATGACGAGAGAAGAAACATCTCCCAAGAAGAAAATGACAAAGCATATAACAACACCCAAGGATAAGTGTATTGCAGGCAAAGGTGATTGCATGAAGAGCTTACATGCACAAGCAATCTTGGATCACTTACCATACCACTGATGTTTTGAGACAAAGAAATCTTGCTAGCCTCCCCAAAATAGCTACCATCTATTCAAAAAGATGGCTAAAAATGGCTAGGGAAGAAATAACTGACAAAGTGCCAAAGAAAGTATTTTTTGGTTTGGAGCTGCGCCCAAAGCTAGCTATTGCGTGAAAGAATAAACCTACAGATTGCTGAATCAATTGAGTACATTCTGACAAGCAAGGGATCCATTGGAGATCAGAACAGTAACCACCTCATGTCCTTGAAAATGTGCCCAGGAGAATGATTGTAGAGTAGAAGAGATGTCCGCCAAAAAGAAGTAATTGAGGGGAATGATTTGACCCAAAACAATTTGTAAAGCCTTTATGCAAGTTTTGAAAGTTGTCAATGAAGAGACAGGAGACCGTTGGTAGGAAAGTATGGTGAATTGGGTTAAGAAGGTGTGACCCAATCACTAGCTTTAGATGAAATTGATTTGAAAAAGGTACCCCCTACTGCTAAGTTTACCAATTCATTTGCTTTGGAGTTACCTTCTCGGTATATGTGGTTAGTCGTTATTGATTCAAATTTGTTGAGTAAATTAATAATAATTTCCAATGAGGCTTGTAGTCTCCAATTAGAAATAACCTCTATTCTGATTGCATTTATTACAATCATTGAATCTCCTTCAATTTCCACTATGTTCAATCTTAATTTCCTTGCAAGCATTAATCCATGAAATAAAGCTTTAAGTTTTGCTACGTTGTTGGTGTCTGGGTCTAGAGGATTGGCCAATCTTGCTACAACAACCCCATCTGAGGAATGAATAATACAACCTACTCCTGATGGCTTGTGATTACCTTTAGAGGCACCATCAAAATTAAGCTTGAACCAGCCCGATGCAGGAGGTTTCCAAATGCATGATAGTCTTTGAAAGTGATTTGCTTTGCATCCCCTACCAATTGTGATCAGTGTTTTAAGACCATGCCATCTTTTAATCATCAAGTCATCCCAACTAGTGTAGAATTTGTGTATGGCTGATTGGGATTGGATTCTAGAATTCATGAGCTCCATAATTGTTGCCTTGATTTTATTTAAAAAGAAATTCAATTGCCATAGATTTATCTTGAAAGAGCCTCCTATTTCTTTCTTTCCAGATTTCTCATATTACAATGGAAGGCAAGATGATCCAAATATTGCCACATAGGCTTTCTCCATAAAGTAATGGCTAAGAAAGTAAGTGAGATTGGATGTTAGGAGAATGGGCAGAAAACCAATCCAATTTTCAGCAAAGCCAATCCCAACATTTGTTAGAAAAGGGACACAATAACAATAAATGGTTGTAGTCCTCTTCATGATTGTGGCAAAGAGAGCATCTTGATGGACCCAAGTAACCCATCTATATGAATCTATCTGCTGTCAAGATCCGACCCTGAGAGGCTGCCCATGTAAAAACTCCTACTTTTGGAAGACAAACCTTGTTCCAACATAACTGAGTCTGGATAGTAACTGATTTTTGAAGATGCCCTGACATGATTTTATATCCATCCTTTACATTGTAAATACCATTTTCTGAACCATTCCAAATAATTTCATCATTCCCATTTTTGAGAAAGAAAGATCTACCCTACAAGACCTCCTTTAAGGAGTTAAGTTCATGAGAATTCACTCTTAACTCTAAGAAATCCTTCCACTTCCAAGACCCATCTACTAAGAAAGAAGGAGCTAGTATTAAATAATCCTTGAGAAAAGGACCCCAATTCGAAAGGCATAACTATCTGATTTGATTGAGATCTGAATTTAACTAAATGGCTGGAAATCCTCCCCAAGAATCTTCCCAAAAATGAGCTAAATTCCCTGCCCTGATATTCCAAGAAAGATTAGAGTCCACTATGTGTCTGGATTTGGAAATAAAGTTCCAAATTCTAGAGCCTCTCGGAAAGTCCTTTATATGGAAGATCTCTGACATTGATCCATTCCCTAGGTATTTGCCCCTAAGAATTCTAACCCACTTGAAATCCTAATTTTGCACCAATTTCCAATAGATTTTAGCACCTAGAGCTTGGTTCTACCACAATTGATTTTTAATCCCTATGCCACATGTAGAAGTAGGTTTGCAAATATTCTCCCAAGAGATAAGCTTGAATTTTCTAGTTTGATATGTGCCTTGCCAGAAAAAGTCTCTCAACTTTTTCACTATGTCCATGTATCCACTCATAGAAAGGGAGATGCATGACATGATATAGATTTGAATTGTAGCCAATGTTGCTTTGATCATAACTATTATGCCTGCCCAGGATAACTATTTAGATTTCCAATTAACCATTTTTTGGTCCAACCTTTCATTGATGGGTTTCCAAACCCCTATAGTTCTCAGGGTTTTATCAATAGGGATTCCCATATAGGAACATTGGAGAGAATCAACTTTAAATGATAGAATTGATTCAATTTTTTGCTGAATTTTCTTTTTGGTGTGGAAGAAAAAGATGACTGATTTGTCCTTGTTTACAACATGTTCCGATGCTTGGGCATACTTGTGTAAGATTATCTAAAGTTGAGTAGATTCCTTGACTGATCTGAAACCAAAAATAAGATTGTCATCAACAAACTGTTGGTGAGTAACCGAAGGGACTGAGGAAGTGATTTGCATCCCTATGATGCATCCTTGAGATTGAAGCTTGTTAATGTTGCGACCTAGAGCTTCTACCATGATGATAAAGAGAAAGGGAGAGAGAGGGTCTCCTTTTCTGATTCCATTCAAGCTCTCAAAGAAACCTTGAGGGGTGCCATTAACCAAAACAGAGTATTTTGGAGAAGATATGCAATAGAAGATCAAGTTTATCCAAGCTTTAGAAAATCCAAAACATTGCATACATTTGGTTAGAAATCTCCAATTCACTTTATCATATGTTTTTTTTATGTCTAGTTTAATAATCATGCTAGGCTATTTATTATGTTGAATGGAGTGAATGGCTTCTTGAGAAATAATGATTCCATCGAAAATGGATCCACCTAGAACAAAGCTAGTTTGTTCTTCATCAATGATTTTGTCTAAGATTGATTTAAGTCTATTAGCTAAGGCTTTGGAAAAGACCTTATAAATGGTGTTACACAAATAAATGGGTCTAAATTCATCCATGGCATTAGCATTTTCTTTTTTAGGAATGAGAGCAATGAAAGTACTATTAATTTTTGATAAGAATCTACCTGATGATCTAGTTGATTCCAAAGCCGCTATGAATTCTTTCCCAAAAACACTCCAGCAATGCAAGAAGAAGCTAGGGGGGAAGCCATCTAGACTAGGAGCTTTATCTGGAGCCATATGTTTAAGTGTTTGTAGAATTTCTTCTTCGGAGAATGGTTTTAGTAGGTTCTGATTATCAGCATCCGGGATGATTGGGGGAATATTGCTTAAAAGTTCTTACTAACTTGTGAGAAAGGAGCTGTCTGAATTGTTCAAAAGATTGGAGAAGTTGACAATTTCTTTATGTATCTCTTTTGGGTCAATAAGAAGAGACCCTTGTGAATCAACGATATGATGAATCCTATTGATATTTATGTGATTCTTTGTACTTGAGTGAAAGAATCTAGTATTTTTATCACCTGTTGCTAGCCAATTTTCCCTTGATTTTTGTTTCCAAAAGATTTCCTCCTTGCTCAAAATATCTTCTAGATCTTTTAAAAGATCCTTTTCAGCCATGAACAACTCTTAATTCATACCAGATTGGATAATAGTCTCATTTAAAGCTGTGAGCTTTTGTTCAATTTCTTCTTTTGTTGAAAAAATGTTTTTGAAGTGAGTCTTGTTCCAAATAAGAAGATTTTGTTTTATGTATTTTAATTTTGTCACAAAGAAAAAGAGTTTGGAAACCTTAACTTTTACCTCCGCCCACCAGTTGGTTATTAAATCAATGAATAGAGCCTCCTTAAGCCACATGTTTTCAAATTTAAGGGAGCGCATCTGGGGCTTATCTTCTTCCACAATATCTAGCTGTATGGGGAAGTGATCTGAACCTGAGGATGGATAGATGGAGGCTTTCAAGGTGAAAGGAAAAGAGATTATATCTCCCTTGAGAAGGAATCTGTCCAATTTTTTAGAGATGTTATTAAGACTTGATCTCCTGTTAGTCCATGTGAAGGCTCTATTATTTGATTCAATCTCCATCATATCATCTTTTTGAAGCCAACCTTTGAAATCAGATTGTGATTGTGAGATTCTTAAGGATCCTCCCAATTTCTCTGAAGTATGTATAATGGCATTGAAGTCTCCTCCTAGAATAAAGTGCCATGTTGGCCATTGAAGAAACCATCTACTGATCTCCCCCCATATTTCCACTTTCCTTCTATTAGAGATAGTTCCATAAACATTTATAACATATACATTCAACATAGAATAGATAGTTCTATAGATGTTTATAATGTTTATAACATATACATTTAACATAGAATACATCTAATTGGAAGTGTCTTGAATGTGAGAGTAGTGTGAAGACCTAGAGTTCCAAAGAGTTTCTAGCCCACCTGATGAACCAATAGCTTCAACCCCTGAACCATGCCAATCACCAAGAGTCAAAAGAAATTTGGTGAGTTGATCCTTATTCATTTTGGTTTCTTGAAGAAAAATGATATCATCTTTTGATGTCCAAATGCAATGTTTAACCATTCACTGCTTGTTAGGGGCATTGAGGCCCCTAACATTCCAAGATAGAATCCTCATTGGAACTTGGGAAGGAACTTTCCCTTCCCTGCATTTAAGAATGTTGTAATTTTAGTTTGATCATATGATTCTCCAGATTCCTCTCTCAGAGTAACTGTCGATTTCCTACCCCTTCCTTTCTTCTTTACTATACCATAATCCAAAGAAATCTTGTTATCTACTTTCATCAATCCTAATGAAGCTTGGTTGTCTACCTTGACAAGAGAAATTTTAATTTCCTCAATGCCTTCCTCTAGATTTTCTATGTCCATAATTCTTTCTTCATCCTCTACATAATCATCTTCTAAAATTATTTCCACCAAGGAGGAAGGAGGAGAATTGACTGAGGGATTGGGAAAGCATGAGCATCCAAAAAGATCATATACTGCTTGAAGTCTTGAAGACAAGGGTTCCTCTATACCTCTAGATTCATTATTTTGTGTGTTGTCCCTACAGATGTCCTAGATTTTATGATTTAGAGGTTTAAGTGAAATAAGCCTCCCTTTCATTTTATTTCTTGTGGGGAGATTCTTTAATTCAGACAAGGAATCAATCTTTAATTCCTTTTGTTCCTTACTCTTGAGCCGAGAAGATTTCCTGCATCCTGAGTTGGGACTAGGCTTTGGTTCTGGGGCTTTGATTCTAGGGCTAGGGGAGGAAGAAGAGGAGATCGAATTTTTAGATTTTATTGAATCTCTCAGATCACATAGCTTGATTCACAAGATATCATCTTCAATAGGGAGGGGCTCTTTATTGATTTATAAGTGTTGACTTAGATTCTTGGATTCAAAATCCACCCTTGTTGCAGATCCCTTTTTTGAACTATCCTACTTCGATGGAATACTGACTGTATCGTCTTCTTGAAGAACTTGATCTACAATTTTCTCTAACATTTCCTTTTGGACTTCCCTAAACTAGAAGGAAATGATATGTTCTAACAAGTTGAGATTGAAACTGGGAAGAAGATGGGGATTATCATCAGAGATGTATAGAAAATTACCTGGTCCCCTAAAATTACCAAAGATTGTTTCATATGCTTTCATGTTGATCTAGAACCTTTCCCCTGAATGTTACTGTGAGCCCACAGGAGCCATCTCTACTAAGGATAAACCACTACTCTGAAATGCTTTAGACCCTCTTTGGATGGAATGCATCGTAACAGACTCGTTAACTGAAGCTGAATACAATAATTATTTCTGTGAGAGGGGAGAATTGTTTCTAAAATTTTTAACTTTGCAATACAAGATCCAAAGGAACACTTTCATGCTTTGTATAAACTTATCTTCCTGAATCAGGTCTGAACAATGGTTTACCAAACTCTGCTCAATGAGAACCTATTTCTCTATGAATTTTTCTAGTGATGGAGAGTCATGTTCAGCCTCCATTTGGTTATCAGTGTTGTATGAAATCAGCTAGCTCCAGGTCCCAAATTTGGAAATGATTTTGATGGAATTGGGAAGCTCCTATTCCACATTCATGAGTAGACTAATCCAAACTGATGCCATAGGTCTGTAAAAGTGGTGAGACAAATATATTCTCACTCTGTTGCCAATAATCTAAATAATTTCTTGATCTCTGTATTCCATTGGAAAATTCCTAAGGTTAATCCACATGGGGAAAAACTTGATGATGTTCTTAGAGCTGTCGAAGTTGGGAGACCAAGGTTGCATGTGAAGACCTAAGTTGTTAAAGAACCACCCTTTTTTCTTGTAGATTTTGTCTCTGTCAATTTTGTCTTTGAATAGGACCAGGAAATATCCCGCTTCCCTATCTAAAGTGTCAATTTGGGAGAAGTGTCCCCATTTGCTAGTTACCCATGTCTTAAATTCGTTAAAAGACAAAGTTATGTTCCAAAACTTGTAAATTATTCCATGTTGGAAGAGGAAAAAATTTATTTAGCCAAGAAAATCTTCTGAGAATGTTATAGTAGGTACCTAAATCTTATTTGAAGCCACCACTATGATTGGGGGGAGCTGACAGGTTGTAACGCAGAGAGCATCCTCAACACACAAACCCTCTGGTGGTTTTTCTTTAGTGTTGAAGCAAACATTGAGATGAGGATCTTTCCCTTGAACTGGCTTCCAAATCTTGTGAGATGCTTTAAAAGATACCCTGTTAGTGGTGTGATGCGCAAGCTTCTTGAGAGGTCCTAAGACCGCCATTCTCTTTCTATGAATCTCCTAGTGAGTAGCCATCCAGAATTTTTTGGGAAGAAGTGAATTGAAGGGTATACCTCTAGCTGACATTGGAACAATTGGAATAAGGTTTGGGTTAATAGAAATTTGTCCCCTGGAATTTGGACGAAACCCAGTTTTTGAAAATTCAAAAAATAGTCATTTGTTTGGAGGGATGAAGTTCCTATTGTGGGAGGACAAGGGAAGAATTCCCCAATGTGCACCTCTAACATTATCCCTAGTACTGTGTTGAATGTTTAAGGAAGACCACAACCTTTCAGGGAAAGGGGGCCGCCCCTAGTTTCCTTTTCTCTGCTTCCCCATTCCTCATGGGAATGCAATCGAATGCCTTTCCTTTGCCCTCCCAATGTCCTATTCAAATTGCCCTGATTCCCTCTAGTTTTTGACTCACGGTCATTTGAAAACCACTGATACCCTCTAGTTTTTGAAAGCCATTGATTCCCTTTGGTGTTTGATTTCCCTGATTCCCTTTGGTTTTTGATTTCCATGCTGGAGGAAGAAGCGTAGTATTGTTGACTAGAGCACTTCCTTTTTCATAATGAGTTCTAATCATACGAGGGTATTTTTATAACATGTTTCAAAAATTATATTTGGTACCCATAGGTTAACCACCAAAGGGACTTGACCACACGATGCTTGTTAGTAAATGAGGCCAAGTGACATTATTGTTCTTAATGCAGGTTGCCACATAGATGTCGAGGATTGGTACAGGAACTATTCACCAACTGAAGCATCTGAGAAATATACTTCATCAACCAACTCGTTATACTGACATTACAAGCTTGACTGCTAAGATGATAGTCTAGTTCCATTTCAAGTAGTCTTCTGGTTCATTCCAACATGCCCACTTGCCATAACATCAGCATGGTTGGTTACGGCATGGATTTTGCCGTGAACATAAATTTCACTCTTACAGAATTGAAGTCTTAATTTTAAAAATTTGAAGCAAGAAGGAAATTCATCCACTGAGAATCTATTGCGTCAAAATTTGAAGGAAGAATAAAATTCCTCTACTGAGAGTCTATTGCGTCAGATAAAATTTGTCAACAAAAAATGACCACGGCAACCAACTAATGTTTTGTACAACAAAGAAATACAATATAGATAGTTTGGCTTAGCAAAAACTTAATATCTTTGCTTGTTTTTTTCTAATGTTTCATAGATTAGAGGTTGGTTCAAGTCAAATTATCAGATAGCTTAGACTATCTTCTTTATATGTAAAATAAAAATATTATTCAAAAAACATTTATCTTTGCATTTATTCTACAATAAATCCTTTTAGGATATTCGCATTATTGGATAATATTTTCTAAAATAATTTCAATCAAATAAAAAATTCTAATAAAGTAGTCACCCTCAAAGTACATATCCCTTGCATATATAATAACTTAAATAAGAAATCTTTAAATAATTTTAGTCTTGATTATTAGTGCTTGATGTAGATAATACAATTAGCTAAATAGATATTTATAGTGTGCTAGATTGGGAATTCATGTTAGATGTTAGGTATGCATCATTAAATCAATTTAATTCTATGAAATCAAAATAGATTCATGAATGGTCCTACACAAAGTAGTTGTCATAGTCAAGAATCAAAAGATATGACTTCTTCAATTCTAAAATAAATAGGAACATGCTCTACATCAAACTTATCTGCATTATTCTTGAACAAACTAAACATCTATTTCAATTGCATATAATTTTTCCTGATATTGAATTTAATATAAACTATCATCTTGAATTAATTTAATAAATTTTTACTTATTATTATATTGTTAATTTAATTATAATTCTAATTATTAAACCTTTCCTCATTGTTGAAGTTCTCCTCAGTTTTATTCTTGAAGTACTCCTCAGTTTTATTTTTTCCCTAACTATAAAAACCAACAATTTACATACATGTCCACCAAAATAGTTTAACCAGGTTTATTAGATGAGGTTTGTCACTACTTCAATCTCATGAATAATACTTATTTCATTACTCTTATCAATCAAACCCATAAATAGAAGAGATAGGTGCAATTCTTGAGAAATTGGCTTGGGAAATGAAGGCAATAGGGTATTCTCCAAATATTCAAAGTATCCTCTCATGACTTGTAAGAAGAGGAAAAAAAATTATTCCTATACCATCATCATGAAAAGTTAGCGATCACATTTGGTTTGTTATACATGAATCCTAGAAAAATTATTAGAGTTGTTAAGAACCTTTGAGTACATGTTGATTGTCACGGTAAAGCTAAATTCATCTACAAGATTGCTGCTAGAGAAATTGATATGAGAGATGAAAACCAATACCATCTTTTTCAATAGGGAAAATATAATTGTGGAGATTATTGGTGATTCTAAATGAGCTAACATGAAAAATAAGTGTTTACTCCTTTTTCAAGGTAGATTGTATAAGTCTCAAAGCTCTTAACATGGCATACCCCTCATAGGGTAGATTATATTTTGTGATCAAATTTGTAGCCCTAACAGGCAAACTTTATACTACAGTAGTGAAGATTTGTGGGTGTCATCCCCACCCCAGTTTTACCTTTCAAGGGTTCCTAGATAACCAAAATCATTGTGTTATGTTTATTTTCATGGGTTATGTTTGGCTCATTAGATCCATTACATAGTTGAAGTTGTAAGTTAATGCTATCCAAGTTTTCATTTATGTCAAAATGGATAAATCAGTGATATTTGATTCACCCCCGCCCCTCTTAGTATCACATTTTCCTAATAGATTTCCAACAGTATATCATACCATGTAGATGCAATTTTCTTTAAGAATATCATCAAGTATGTTGTTGTTTTTAATAGCGCACCAACGTCCCTCATGAGGATTCATGATATGATTTAACAATGTCTTGTGTCTTATATAAGTCTAGTGGTTGAATTGGGCATTAACACATTGATATTTTGGTGTAATGAAACCTACTACTTGCAAATCAAGTATCATATCTTGGTCACATATTTCTATCCACGCAAGCTATGATGAGTAATATTGGGAGGGATTGTTGGAAATGTGTCAATGCAACTCATGGGGACCCGTGACATGGTTTAAAATCCTTCTTTTTGTTCTATAAGTCTAGTGGTTTTATCAAGAATTGAAAGGTCGATCTTTTAGTGTAATGACAACCACTACTTGTAATAGATACAATAGCTTTGACTCAACACAAGAAATCAAAGAATATTATGTAACATAAAATATCATAAAATCAATGTTATAATTCATCTCAATATTCAATTGAATAATAAATAAAGATGAAGACTTAATCGATGAATTTAGATCTCCTTTATGTCAAACCCCTTTTCTTGGCCTTCAATAGGGAAAAGAGATAGATCTATGAAAGGAAATGCCTTGTATCCTTAATAATAGTTTCCTTTCATAGATTATTTCTTACAATTGAATGTCATAAATGCACAATTTATTTCTTGATAATGCTTACATGAAGATGAGATGTAATTATTAGAGAAACATACTTCCTTTTTTACATATTTGGCAATCATATTTCACAAGTTTGACCTCAACTAATCACTTAGCAGAAACACACTAACATCGGGCCCAGAGTTCACTAAAAAGAAAATCCCTAGAATAAGGCTAAATTGGGTCAATTTTGTGTAGGACAAGGCCAAATTAATTTGAATTTGTCTAGGTAAATTTTTCCTAGGGACTAGGGTTGTTTTCCAAGAAGGAGATTTAAAAATCTCAGTCTTCCCAAAAATCAGGACAAATCCTGAAATCCAAAAATATCTATAAAGGACCTAGGTAGAAAATGACTTATGTGAATAGATGGAAAATGGTTAAATATACATACAAATTAGAGAAAACCTTGAGTGTAAAGGAGGGGGCCTATATCTGAATTAAGTATACATTTAAGTAAAATATGAGGTCCTTTTAGAAGAAACACACTAAAGTGAGCTAAAACTGGTCCAAAAATGTACACAAATTAAATGCTTACTTTTTAGGATGATACAAGAGGAAGTATCTTTTGGATAATATACCAAAAAATACTTTAATACTACAAAAAATTTCTAATAGTAATCTTCCATTTTATTGACCAAACTTTTCACCTAAGCTAATGTAATAAATATGTATTCAATCATTTATGGACCACCAAGACTAACAACCACCATTTTTCATACTACTATGATGTATTTAGATAACCTTGTTTGATATCAATGAGAACCAAACACATGAGGTCAAGAATCACCCACTTTATCATTGATGGAAAATATACATAACTCTACTCCCCTATTGATCTTTATCCACTATATATTTGTATATTTTTCTATACTACTACCTATCTAACATCAATAAAAAAGACTACCCAAAAAGGAAAATTGAACATCAAAAAAGAAGTGTCACAAATTTATTGACCTATAAAAAATTTCTTTTACCTCTCTTTGAGTTATAGAAAATTTTCTTCTAGGGTTGTATTTTCAACTGGACAATCTAGCATATGGTGGTACAAATTATTAGTGAATCAATTTTTCTAGTTAAATTATTTGGGAAAATGAGTCTTATGTTTTTTTGGTTATTCAAAGAGACTGGTGATATTTTCTAGCCTTCATTTAGCTATCTCCTTGACCTTCCAAAAGGTATTTATCACATTCTCACTCTAATTCTAAATATGAACCACCTTTTTCAGAAAGGAGTGTATCCTTTTTCTCTATGAAGCATCCCTATCACTAAAGATACCATATGATTTTTTGTAAATTATTCACCTCAAACTCAATATAGTTAGATTTATGTCTCTGATTTTTCATTGCATTAGGCCTAAAAATGCAATTCTTGTCAATAATTTCCACACCTTCAACATGTCTTAGATCATCTCCTTTATAATGGATGATAATATATTCTATGATCCATGACATATTTCTATGATTTTTAGTAGTAAGACATCTTTCTAATTAGATTGTTCTCATATTATAATTTCTTTATCATCATTAGTCGACTCTAGATCATCAACCTCAATTATCTCTTCATATTCTTCAATTTTCATTAGCTTATTTGATTCCAGAGGAGAACAAAAAACTACCATCTGTAGTTTGATTTTTCTCGCAGGAAAATTTCTCTGAAAATAATTACACTACAAGCTAGGGACATAAAAAAACTCATACTTGCAAGATTCATGAATTATTCGTTACACACTTTTTATTTCTCTTTCAGGCAACATAAGTACCAGTAATTCTTTTCGCAATGAGAACATCAAACTTCCATTCAATATTATCCTTCACTAATAGAGATTTGAAGAAATAAACAACCAAAAACATCATCAAGAAACTAAACTAGAAAGAATATCCACTATCATTTATCATAGAAATATTGCCTCATAACTATTTCATCAACAAACCGGAGAAATAAAATTTATTTCCTTCTTCCACCATTCGATGTGCTTTGAGTACAAATATAGTGAAAATTACACCTTTTGTATTAATAAAATAAATATAATAATAAATTTCATAAGCAACATACCGTATTACAGGGTCCACAATGTTAGAATGCGTAAATTAATTATGTTGATTATCAGTGCATAAAAGATTCGACCAATACTACAGCCACCAGTGTTGACCCAGCCACCTCAGTGTCAGTCTCAATCGCCCACTCACCATCCAACATTAATACTCCTGCTAAATCTGTGACTTGCATTTAATTTATATTTATCTATAAATTAATAGATAAAGACCTGTGTTCAGCAGAGCCCATATTTAGGTTTCTCTTTGGTGTCTTCCGTCTATGCCTAATTTTCAATATGGTATCAGAGTTGATGGTCCAAGAGATTGGAGAGAGAAAGAATAATATGGTCATTAGAACCATGTTTTAGTTAGTTTCTCGTAGTGATGTTTTATGGTCATTGGATCCATGTTTGTTCCAAGTCTGTTGTCTTGTTTTTGACAGTTTGAGTAAATAGTTGAATGCATAACATGAGTTGTTATTGTGTATAAAAGATATCTATTTTTGGGAGCCGCATGTTAAGAGGGAGGTGAGAGTTTTGAATTGTTGTTAATCATGTTTGTAATCAAAGAATATGTCAATCAAATACAAATAAGATTTGTAGCAGTTGCTAAGGAGATAGAGAGGAATTTCTTTAAAAAAATATTGGTTAGTATGGGCTTAATTTTAGCTGTTAAATATGTTATATTTATGGGAGTTGTGTTCCTTGGTATTTGTTGTGTAAGTTATGATTTATAGTCATAGATGCCATCTGCAGGGTAAACTTGTTTAGTTGTATGTAATGCTTGCATTTTCAAAAGTAAAGTTGCCTAAGAAATAAAGTAACTAAGTTGTAGGGCTGGGTGAAGTTGTTTCTTGCTGGAGGATGGATTGTTGTCATGGTATAATGAGGTTTATCTGTAATGTGTTTTCTGATTTGGGGTGCAAAGTGCTCGAGTTGGCATTGAGAGAATTTGACTATCTCAATGTGAAGACTATTTTGTTGTCATTTGTGCTCATAGAAGATTGTTGGATTGATATCCTTCAAGAGAGTGATGAAGATTGAATTAGTGATGGTTGTTAATGGGCATATGTATTTTTAATTATTCTTTTGAGTGCAAGTCAACTTTTTTAAAAGGCATATCTAGAGTATGTAAGGGGTGCATTATCAGTTGTACCTGACACCCTGAGGTTTTTCAGTTTAACATATTGATGAACCATGTATCTGAAAAGGATTTAATTGTTTGGAGTTGTTAGTTGGTTGAATGGATAAGGATTTGGTATAGAATGGTTAAGGGTGATTTTTTTTATTAGTCATTATAATATTAATATAATTGATGATGTTTAGCCTTTTATTATGATCAGAGCTCATAGTGTAATTATTTTAGGCTTGAGAAATATGGTTACTAACATGAACATTGTTTTCCTCATGTGTAAGTAGAAGGGTTCATTTGAGATGTGGTCATCATAAAAGGAGTTTAGAGATGAAGGTAAGACATGTTAGAAATATCTCTAGAGATGAAGGTAAGACATCTTAGAAACATCTCAAGTAAAGTATAGGTGCAATATGCAGGCACTTTAAAGGTTATGTGAAATGACCTTAATAGTGGAGAATTGCAGAGTAAAAGGTAATGAAAATGGTGAGTTGTTGGCTTTGAGTGTGTATTGCAATGGTAAGGCCTAAAGTGTAGTATGAACTACTAGATGAATTTACTCTTTGAAAGAAATGAATCATCTGATTGGATGTTTATGTAATCTAGAAAATGTTAAGTATATTGAAATGTTAAATTCCTTAGAACACCAATAGATTTATGTATGATACAAGGATTGATATCCTATTGAAGAATTGGATGTTCTCTATGTTTATATGGTTGAATGTATCTAAATATGCCTAAAATATGTTAGTTATATTGAGTTTCTAACTGAAACTCCATGGTTTATTTGGTTTTTTATCAAGGATTTCCATGCTTCTATGCATCAGGTACTAACCTAGCCTTGTCATACTAGGTGTTGAGCCTTTGCAACCTGCTAGGATGAATTTGTAAATGGGCTCCTTTTGTAACAAAATAATTTTCTAAGTGGAGAGACATAATTACCTATATAAATTTTTTTAATTGTCTCAAGTATTATTGTGTTGAGAAATACGTTATCTTTTAGTAATAGTAATGTTTCCACTTTGTTTAAAAAAGTTGAAAACTATTCAAGCCTTCAACTTTAAATTGCAATAGTATCTTACCGGTTCAACTTGAAGTGCTTACATATTATCTGGACCAGATCCTTGAACCCTAAAGAGTGTAAGTACATTTCCCTTGTAGGTATCATCATCAATCCCTGTTTTAATAATGTATTCCTTGTACACAGTTCTAAGTCCACCCTGAAAGTACACAAAAGGAAAAGAATATGGAAATATAAATTTTTTAATCCTAAATAATATTTAAAATAATTAGGAAATGCAAAATATGTTCATTAAGGAAAATCAATTTTGAAATTAGAATTCAAAGCTAAAATTATCAAAATGATAATTCAAATTCAAGAACATTGCAAAATGTCAAGCCTTCGGGAAAAGATGAGTCAATAGATGAAATAATTTAATGCTAAATAGATAGTACCTTCTAAAAAATGAATCTTTGTAAGATTGAAAAGAAGTGAGGATGGTACGAGAACACCCAAGGCCATGGTAGCTTCTATGAGGAAAAGTTAAAAATTCTATTTTTTTTGTGTTAGATAAGTTCTAAGGGACCATTTTGAAATGTATAATCATCAATCCATGTAATTGAAGAATATTTTGAGTTCCGCGGGAGAAGATAGCCAAGTAATTTCCAATATTGGCATATGAAATTAAGAGTGTCAAATGATGTATCTAAGTTCTCATAGGAGGGTCAAGGGCTTTGTTTAGGTTAGTTAAAACATCCATTTGTAATAAGGCCTTATAATATTTCTTGTCAAGGTATAAGGTTAGTTTGATAAATTTTGAATAAGGCTATTTTATAATAAGGCCTTACAAGGTTGCATGTCAATGTACAAGAATGTCAATTATAAGGGTAAAGGTAGTAGTTAAGGATGCCACCATACAAAAATATGATAATTAAATTTTGTAGAAAAAGGTATATAAGTTTACTATCACCATATAATAAATAATTGATGAATTATATTTACACAACTGGAACCTTTAACAAAAACTTATTCATTTCCAAGTTACGAAAGAAATATAACAATAGTCCCTAGGATAACCGGGTTTATTAGATGAGGTTTGTCACTACTTCAATCTCATGAATAATACTTATTTAATTACTCTTATCAATCAAACCCATAAATAGAATAGATAGATGCAATTCTTGAGAAATTGTCTTTGGAAATGAAGGCAATAGGGTACTCTCCATACATTCAAAGTATTCTCTCATGACTTGTAAGAAGAGGAAAAACAGTTCTTCCTCTACCATCATCATGAAAAGTTAGCGATCACATTTGGTTTGTTATACATGAATCCTAGAAAAATTATTAGAGTTGTTAAGAACCTTTAAGTACATGTTGATTGTCACAGTAAAGCTAAATTCATTTGCAAGATTGCTGCTAGAGAAATTGATATGAGAGATGAAAACCAATTCCATCTTTTTAAATAGGAAAAATATAATTGTGGAGATTATTGGTGATTCTAAATGAGTTAACATGAAAAATAAGTGTTTACTCCTTTTTCAAGGTAGATTGTATAAGTCTCAAAGCTCTTAACATGGCATACCCCTCATAGGGTAGATTATATTTTGTGATCAAATTTGTAGCCCTAACAGGCAAACTTTATACTACAATAGTGAAGATTTGTGGGTGTCATCCCCACCCCAGTTTTACCTTTCAAGGGTTCCTAGGTAACCAAAATTACTGTGTTATGTTTATTTTCATGGGTTATGTTTGGCTCATTATGTAATGCCCAAAAATTCGGGCCAAAACCCAACCATCAAATTTTTTTATTTTTTTAAAGGAGTTTTAAGGCATCTACATGTACAATACAGTTAACTAAACCAAAAGGGTTTGCTACACATGCCAGGTGGCATTAAATGTTTGATCACTTCACTGAGCTAGAACAAAAATTTAAAAGGGAATTATCGATATGCATTATCCCCTCCAATTTGCTAAATAATAATTATGTTAATCAACCCAATTATCAAATAATATTAAATATAAATTATTATACAATAACTAATAAAAATTATTAAATATTATACAATAATTAACATTAAATATGAATTATTAATTAATATTAAAACAATTAACAATTAATTTAATAAAGATTATTAATTTTAATTAATAGAATTTCTATTAATTATTAATAGTGATTTGAATACAAACACAAAACAAATTTTAGTAAAAAAAATAGACAAAATACAATAAAGTAGCCACCTAATCTAAACACCCTAACTACTATCTTAATCATTCCCTAAGCTACACTCCCTACTTTTCCTCTCCCCTAGACTCACATGCCATGAGGATAAGGGTGCGAAAATGAAGGGGAAAGGGAAGCTTGCAGTTTAATGAGGAAAGGTTTGGAGGGCCCACCTAAACCCAATGCTAAGTTTCAAAAAGCAAGGGAATTTATTCATGCCCAAAAACAACGCAAGTTCTAAGGGAAAAAGTCAACAAGGGACTGGCGCATGATGAAGGGGACAAGCGTTTGGGTCCCAGCCAACACATCTCTTCAAACAAATAGCCACTACTAAAACTAGCACAAGTTGCAAGGAGGAAGAGTTGACGGGAGTAAGGGGATTTGGGTCCCACCCCAAATTCAATCAAATCTAGCCCAAAACTCATGCTGCCAAAGGGATTGAAGACTTGTCATGGAAGAGAACTTAGGAATATTAAATAAAATAGTATTCAAGTACACCATGATGGGAAGTGCAAAGGCCAATGAAACCTAAGCTATTCAATGCTATGTCAGCAAGTATACCTTGTAGGAAGGTGATTTGGACAAAAAGTAACATAAAAATTAAATGCCTAGACTGGTCTCCTTATTTCCTGCGCCACTTTTTGGGAGAGCAAAGAAAGTGTGGAGCAATGTAAATATAACTAATATTTTCTTTGTTTAGAAAAATATGTGGACAAATTATATGATTATTATATTGACTGTGGCAAGGATTTGTATGGGATTTTTTTTCCCATACAAATTCCAGAGACCTGTAGGTCTCCATTTGCCCATTATTTTAAATTTGCTTGTGAAATTTTCTTTTCTCTTCACTTCTACATAGTTTATTTTTAACTTGTTTGGTCTAGGAACACTAAAGGTGATAAAGTTGATTTATCAATTAATCTATTTATAGTCTTCTATGGTAATATATTTAATGTTCTAAGTTGATCAATTTACACAACTAAATTGATTGTTTCTAAAACCAAATACAATATCAAACTATCAATTTAAACTTGCAAGGATAGAGAGGGATAGAGATTTATTCTTTGTTTGTAAATCAATTAACATTTACATACAATGATCTCAATACAATAACTATAATGTATTGATAACTCTTTTTCCATTTTCTAAGTCTTCCCAAAATAATATAAATGCCATTATTCAAGAGAGAAAAATTACATTTACTTCCCTAAATTTCTTTTTATTTGAATTGACCAAAACACATTATAATATAGCTTTCTCTAACTTAGGAGAAAATAGAATTCCTCCTACCATTTCATTATACACTTTTTAACTTCTGATAGAAATAAGATTTGCATTTCAAGAGTAACATAACTTTCTCAAATATATTTGCACATTCAAATTTACATATATAGGCCTCTTGAGGACTTTCAAAGGACAATAATATACAAATTTTAAACTTCCTCCTTCTACAATAGAAATACAAGAATATTTTACAAGCTCCTCAACTATGGGAGTTACGTATACAATAATCTTGACAAAACTCTTCAACTTCCAAACTTTGCACCTTTGAGCTTCCAAAAATCTGCAAGAAACCAAGACAAAAGGAAGACCATGGGAATCTCACCTCCCATCCTAGGCCTCTCATGAGGCCACCCCCGAGCTTGGGGAAACCACACTGAATGGGATACACACACTCAAACACAAAACACTCACAAGATAACATAAATTGCAAACCCAAATTCCCTCAAGGATGAAACTAAGAAATTCCAAGAACTCCTTTTGTGGGGTGTGGGTGGACAACCCATGGATACAACCATTGCATGAAAACAAGGCCACACATGGACCCAAATAAACACAATATCAAAACAAGGATCACATGGCCAATATTTCCCTCCTTATACCTCCAATGCCTCATGGGCTAAAATGCAAGGTTACTTGGGGAAAACACTCAACCCAAGTTTCATCTTTCCCCACACATGGAGGAGACTCTACACATGGAGTTGCCTCCATTTCCCACACCCCCTCTTGGTTGCTCTTCCCTGCCATGGGTGAGTAAACCAAGAGCATACAACCCAAATCCAATGACAAAAGAAAACACAAAGATGCTTGCTCTCACCATGACCAACCATGGGGAGCCAAAGGAGAAACATAAACTCATACATTCTCTACAACAAGAGTGAGAGGAAAATTCCAACCTCAAGTCCAAATACAAATGAAGGTGAGTTGAGCCCTTTTCCCAATTCCAAGCTTTCTTCCTCCTCTAACTTTGGTGATCTCTAAGGATAGAGAATGGGTGAACCCCCCAAATGTTCTCCAAAATTCTACTAAAAATTCCTCTAACCCAACTCCCAAAATCCTCATAAAGGTGGTCCTTGGAGGTGGGTGACCTAGGACTTCTCCCACAAGGAAGATGGTCATGAAAGTACATTTTGAGCCATGTGACAAGATACAATTTTCGTTCAAGATTAATTATGCACTTATGGAGGGGTCAAAAAGTCAATCTTGGGCTTCTCCCATGTTGAAAATGCCCCTAACCCATAGGTACATGGAATGGGTTAGCTAAAAATGCATAAACAACTCCCTAAGGCCACTTTTAATCCCCTAAAACTCATGATAAAGAATATGCACGAAAATGGAAGATGAGGAATTCATTATGGGGTCTAATGACAAGTGGGTGTGCTAAGGATTTCCCCCAAAAGGCTTCTAGAATGTGCTCTCACTCAACCACATGGCATACCTTGCTAACATTAAACACAAGTGTCAAGTGACACTCACAAAATCAACTTTACACACAAGGTATGTTTAAATTGTTGCAACACATAACACTTCCTAAACACACATATCCAAACCACTGTTACGAATAAAATACTTTACAACGAGGCCTTGGGTCTCTTCATAGATGGGGCCTTGGCTTAACTGATTGCACATACATTCAATGTGATTTCCCCGAATATAATTCCATGGTCCTTCCACCTGCAAAACCTTAATGCAACATCAGTAATTCAAGGAAGAAACCAATATAATTAAATATACAAAATACAACATCCCTACAATAATCCCAATCCAACTGCATATGATCATATACGGTACAATAATCAAATCAATACACTTTCAATTTCATAATTCAATTTCATCTCTAATGCATACTAATCTCATAATTCAATTGAAATCATGATCATCAATAATCTAACATCATCATAAGGTAGTCATCAATTACTCATAACATTAATGCAGTGAAGATGTCTAACATGATATTCATTTGCAACATAGAATTCAATTGCATTCTTACAATCACTTTCTCATAATTCATAATTCAATGCATACATCTAATCACTTTCATATAGTGCATAATTCAAATGCATATAATTTTATACACACAAGTTATAATTTCTACTACGTAATCAAAGTCACATAAAGTATAGTGCCCTCATATAGATCATAATCCAAATGCAGGCTTGCAAACATATAGAATACATTCATTATTTCAATTCTATTCAATCTACATAATTTGATTGCATAACTCCATAGTACTCCTAATCCCAAAGATTCTCAATTTTCCTTAGCATAATATTTAAGATAAATCGATGGTTCAACATCGGTAAGGGGTAACCATAATAGTCAGGTCCTATAAAATTCTTATCACAAGTATGATTAAATTTCCTAATCTAGGAAAAAAAAATGTAGAATAATCCTATTAGTCTAGGATCTAACAAATCCTTGTTCAGGGTTCTAATAATATCACCAAAACATCACTATGGTATAACCATACAATACATCATCAAAACATTACTCATCCTCCTCGTAGGAGTTACTAGAATCATCACATCAACTATTAATTTAATCCAAGATAAACTTATGACTTAACACATAACTAAATTGGCATTTACATCTCAACTTCTTGAATCTAATCATTTCGACAAAAGTACTCAATGGAACCTTAATAGTCTAGCTGGATCTATGATCTATAGGGTAACATACTGCATCCAAGATTCACTTACACAATTAATAACCTAGAGCTATCACCTCTGTCATTGTGACACTTAGTTGATAGGTACTGATATGAAGGTACAATATATAGGTCTATCTCGAGGTACAATTCCGTTAGGGATTTACCAATCATCCAGATACTACAAAACCCCTTAATCCTCCGACATTGAAGTGTCGAGGAAAAGGTGCAAATGGGGTGGGCCTTACACATTAGATCCATGACATAGTTGAATTTTTAAGTTAATGCTATGCAAGTTTTCATTTATGTCAAAATGGTAAAATCAGTGATATTTGATTAACCCCCGCCCCTCTTAGTATCACATTTTCCTAATAGATTTCCAATAATATATCATACCATGTAGATGCAATTTTCTTTAAGAATATCATCAAGTATGTTGTTGTTTTTGGTAGTGCACTAGTGTCCCTCATGAGGATTCATGACATGATTTAACATCTTGTGTCTTATATAAGTGTAGTGGTTGAATCGGACATTAACACATTGATATTTTGGTGTAATGAAACCCACTACTTGCAGGATCAGGTATCATATCTTGGTCACATATTTTATCCATGCAAGCTATGATGATTAATATTGGGAGGGATTTTTGGAAATGTGTCAATTCTCCTCGTGGGGACCCATGACATGGTTTAAAATCCTTCTTTGTGTTCTATAAGTCTAGAAGTTTTATCAATAATTGAAAGGTCGATCTTTTAGTGTAATGACAACCACTACATGTAATAGATACAATAGATTTGACTCAACCCAAGAAATGAAAGAATATTATGTAAGACAAAACATCATAAAATTGATGTTATAATTCACCTCAATATTGAACTGAAGAATAAATAAAGATGAAGACTTGATTGATGAATTTAGATCTACTTCCTTTATGTCAAGCCCCTTTTCTTGGCCTTCAATAGGGAAAAGAGATAGATCTATGAAAGGAAATGCCTTGTATCCTTAATAATAGTTTCCTTTCATGGATTATTTCTTATAATTGAATGTCATAAATGCTCAACTGATTTCTTGTTAATGCTTACATGAAGATGAGATGTAAATATTAGAGGAACATACTTCCTTTTTTACAGATTTTGGCAATCATATTTCACAAGTTCGACCTGAACTAATCACTTAGCAAAAACACACAGATATCGGGCCCAGAGTACACTAAAAAGAAAACCCCTAGAATAAGGCTAAATTTGGTCAATTTTGTGTAGGAAAAGGCCAAATTAATTTGAATTTGTCTAGGTAAATTTTTCCTAGGGCCTAGGGTTGTTTTCCAAGAAGGAGATTTAAAAATCTCACTCTTCCCAAAAATCAGGAGAAATCCTGAAATCCAAAAATATCTATAAAGGACCTAGGTAGAAAATGAATTTTGTGAATAGATGGAAAAAGGTTAAATATACATAGAAATTAGAGAAAACCTTGAGTGTAAACGAGGGGGCCTATATCTGAATTAAGTATACATTTAAGTAAAATATGAGGTCCTTTTAGAAGAAACACACTAAAGTGAGCTAAAAATGGTCCAAAAATGTACACAAATTACATGCTTACTTTTTAGGATGATACAAGAGGAAGTATCTTTCGGATAATATACCAAAAAATACTTTAATACTACAAAAAATTTCTAATAGTTAGCTTCCATTTTATTGACCAAACTTTTCACCTGAGCTAATGTAATAAATATTTATTCAATCATTTATGGACCACCAAGACTAACAATCACCATTTTTCATACTACTATGATGTATTTAGATAACCTTGTTTGATATCAATGAGAACCAAACACATGAGGTCAAGAATCACCCACTTTATCATTGATGGAAAAATATACATAACTCTATTCCCCTATTGATCTTTATCCACTATATATTTGTCTATTATTCTATGCTACTACCCATCTAACATCAATAAAAAAGATTGCCCAAAAAGGAAAACTGAATATCAAAAAAGAAGTGTCACAAATTTATTGACCTATAAAAAATTTATTTTACCTCTCTTTGAGTTATAGAAAATATACTTCTAGGGTTCTATTTTCAACTACACAATCTAGTATATGGTGGTATAGATTATTAGTGAATAAAATTTTCTAGTTAAATTATTTGGGAAAATGAGACCTTTCTGATGTTTTTTTGGTTATTCAAAGAGACTGGTGATATTTTCTAGCCTTCATTTAGCTATCTCCTTGACCTTCCAAAAGGTATTTATCACATTCTCACTCTAATTCTAAATATGAACCACCTTTTTCAGAAAGGATTGTATCCTTTTTCTCTATGAATCATCCCTATCACTAAAGATATCATATGATTTTTTGTAAATTATTCACCTCAAACTCAATATAGTTAGATTTATCTCTCTGGTTTTTCATTTCATTAGGCCTATAAATGCAATTCTTGTCAATACTTTCCACACCTTCAACATGTCAAAGATCATCTCCTTTATAATGGATGATAATATATTCTATGATCCATGACATATTTCTACGATTTCTAGTAGTAAGGCATCTTTCTAATTGGATTCTTCTCAGATTATCATTTCTTTATCATCATTAGTCGACTCTAGATCATCAACCTCAATTATCTCTTCATATTCTTCAATTTTCATTAGCTTATTTGATTCTAGAGGAGAACAAAAAACTACCATATCTAGTTTGATTTCTCTCGTAGGAAACTTTCCCTGAAAATAATTACACTACAAGCTAGGGACATAAAAAAATCATACTTGCAAGATTCATGAATTATTCATTACACATTTTTTATTTCTCTTTTAGGCAACATAAGTACCAGTAATTCTTTTCGCAATGAGAACATCAAACTTCCATTCAATATTATCCTTCACTAGTAGAGATTTGAAGAAATAAACAACCAAAAACATCATCAAGAAACTAAACAAGAAATAATATCCACTATCATTTATCATAGAAATATTGTCTCATAACTATTTCATCAAAAAACTGGAGAAATCAAATTTCTTTCCTTCTTCCACCATTCGATGTGCTTTGAGTACAACTATAGTGAAAATTACACCTTTTGTATTAATCAAATAAATATAATAATAAATTCCATAAGCAACATACCTTATTATATGGTCCACAATGTTAGAATGCGTAAATTAATTACATTGATTGTCGGTGCAAAAAAGAGCTGACCAATACTGCAGCCACCAGTGTTGACCTAGCCACCTCAGTGTCACTCTCAACCACCCATTCACCATCCAACATTAATACTCCTGCTAAATCTGTGACTTGCATTTAATTTATATTTATCTATAAATTAATAGATGAAGGCCTGTGTTCAGCAGAGCCCATATTTAGGTTTCTCTTTGGTGTCTTCCATCTATGCCTAATTTTCAATATGGTATCAGAGCTAATGGTCCAAGAGATTGGAGAGAGAAAGAAGAATATGGTCCTTAGAACCATGTTTTAGTTAGTTTCCCATAGTGATATTTTATGGTCATTGGATCCATGTTTGTTCCAAGTCTGTTGTCTAGTTTTTGACAGTTTGAGTAAATAGTTGAATGCATAACATGAGTTGTTGTTGTGTATAAAAGATATCTATTTTTGGGAGCTGCATGTTAAGAGGGAGGTGAGAGTGTTGAATTGTTGTTAATCATGTTTGTAATCAAAGAATATGCCAATCAAATATAGATAAGATTTGTAGCAGTTGTTGAGGAGATAGAGAGGAATTTCTTTAAAAAAATCTTGGTTAGTATGGGCTTAATTTTAGCTGTTAAATCTGTGGTATTTATGGGAGTTGTTTTCCTTGGTATTTGTTGTGTAAGTTATGATTTATAGTCATAGATGCCATCTGTAGGGTAAACTTGTTTAGTTTTATGTAATGCTTGCATTTTCAAAAGTAAAGTTGCCTAAGAAATAAAGTAACTAAGTTGTAGGGCTGGGTGAAGTTGTTTCTTGCTGGAGGATGGATTGTTGTCATGGTATAATGAGGTCTATCTGTAATGTGTTTTTTGATTTGGGGTGCAAAGTGCTCGAGTTGGCATTGAGAGAATTTGACTATCTCAATGTGAAGACTATTTTGTTGTCATTTGTGGTCATAGAAGATTGTTGGATTGATATCCTTCAAGAGAGTGATGAAGATTGAATTAGTGATGCTTGTTAATGGGCATATGTATTTTTAATTATTCTTTTGAGTGTGAGTCAAGTTTGTTAAAAGGAAAATTTAGAGTATGTAAGGGGTGCATTATCGGTTGTACCTGACACCCTAAGGTTTTTTGGTTTAACATATTGATGAACCATGTATCTGAAAAGGTTTCCTGTACAACTAGTGAGTACAACGGCTGGGTACCCATGTACCTCAGTAGATGGATTTCTTTTTATATGGACTCAATAATCATATTTTGATGTAGGTATAGAATGAGAAAAGCCCAAAGTGATGATCATTTCCCCATTGTGATGGTTTGTGACCAATGTGTGCTTGGTTTGTGGTAATCCAAAACCACTTGAGTGCATAGTTTAATGTGATCTTGAAACCATTTATGAGTGAGGTTCGTGGTGAGCCAAAACCACTTCAGTGAAAAGTTTGTGGTGTTTTTGAAACCACTTGTGTGATGTTTGTTCAGAGTTCATGGTGAGCTTGAAACCACTTCAAAATTTCATGGGTTAGGGGGTAAATCGTGAAAACCCAAAGTGATTATGATGAGGGAAATTAATATGAAAGATTAAATTGTAAATGGGTACCTAACAAGGATTTAGACCTGGACCCATTACGTTGATTGTTGGTGCACACAAGATTTGACCAATGCATCAGCCACCAGTGTTGACCCAACCACCTTAGTGTCACTCTCAACTACCCATTCACCATCCAATATTAATACTCCAGCTAAATATGTGACTTGCATTTAATGTGTATTTATCTATAAATTAATAGATGAGGGCCTGTGTTCAACATAGCCCATATTTGGGTTTCTCTCTGGTGTCTTCCGTCTATGCCTAATTTTAAATACACAATAGTACCAATTTATAATTTACTCTTATCTCCCATGACACTATTTAGGACAATAACCTCTTTCTTCTTTATTGACTTGGTCACTAGAGCAAGTCCAACCCTACAAACACCTGTAATAGTTGATATACCTTTCTTCATAATCTAAAAAGGTTTGTTCAACATAATGGAATTATATTGGATAATACTTAAAATAAACTTAATGGAGTCTTCATTGGAAAACCATAAAACTCAATCCAAATATCTAACTCAAAAATCTCAATTTTTTTTAATTTTTTTGAAATCATCTATTGTGAAACCATTTTCAAGTGATTTAATTTTTATGTTATTAAATTCATCTAATTTTACCTTATCAAAATCTATACAATCCCTAAACATGTTGTTTATCATCTTCTATTCCATACCTTTCTGCTCAAACCACCTCTGTTTTATCATTCATTTCACTTTAGTGCAAGATCTCTTCTTCACATAATATAAAAAAATGTTCCAAAAATCAATATTTAACTTTCTTGTTATGATTATGATTTTACTGCCAAAATTCTATTTTCAATCATTTATACAACATATGTATGCAATCTATGAGAATATACTAGTTATGTTATCAAAACATGTCATGTGATAACTACAACATGAAACACTTCAGTAAAGGGAGCAAACATATTTTTCTATCAAGCTCCACCTAGTCTCTAGCAAAGAAATTGGTTTTTTTGGACAATAAGGCACTTGTACTAGGATCTATTACAACTAAATCATTATAATTTTATTAGTTCTTTTCCAAAACCTTTAAGTCATTCTTAAATGCATCTTCATTTATTGAATGATAGTATTGGTTTTTCCCCCCCTTGAATCATAGTTCTCCAAGCACATTACTTGATATTCTTCAGATTAGATTTTGTCAAACTTGTCTTAAAACTTCACTAATTAACTCTATGACCATAACCATAGAGTAAATGAAAATATCCATGAAATAATTTACCTAGAACTAATCTATCAAAAATTGTATTCATTCTATAGTTACATTCTTTATGATCAAAATTGTTACAAATAACACATTGGATATTTTGACTCCATTTTTAATTGCACTCAATAACCTTATGTAAAAACATATTGCACTAAAAAGAATAACCATTAAATGACATGGGTAGCTTTGAGTATTGGGTTTCCAAACTAGAGGCCTTCTTATTGAAGTTCTTTAATTCTAGACTAGGCTCATATCTTTAGATTTCACTTTAGTTCTTGCCTTGTCTTCACCTACATTATTTGATCCTAATCTATTTTTGTTTATTGATGGTTTTTGTACAATGAATAACTCATCCACTACTATAATACATTATTTAATTTTTACTCAAATTTTAGATTCACAATTTCTTCATTCAATTTTCTACATTCTTCTGATTTCTAATTAAGATTTTCTTTAGAATTTCCTTCACTTTCCTTCCTTCTTCAATCTTTAGATTCCAATATTAAATTGTAGCTTTTTTGAGTTCAACTCTTTTCTAACTTCTTTGTACCTCATCTTCAATTTCTAAATCTAACTTATCAACTCCTCAACACATTTATTTTCTTCCTAAATATTTTATTTTAATTATTCATCCTCTAAATCGACACTCTCTAGATCATCAAGAGATGTCATCAAATCTTCATCTGAGTTTTACTCTTCTACAATGATTTTTTAAATTCTTCCAATATCTTCCTTACATGGTTAAGACAAGAGAAGACTCTTATACTAATTGATGAATGTCTGAGAGAATTGAGGAGGGTTGAATCAGTTGTAGAGTATAAATTTTACCAATTTCATAGATTCAAAACTAAAAGATTAATTCTTTATCTACTTAATGACTTTAGATTTAATTATGAATAAGAAGACATGATTTTTACATAATGAATGCTAGATTTTTACTTGGAAAGCCCAAGATGGAGAAAAATACAAAAGACTAATTCTCATGAATAAAAACATTAGTTAAGATACTTTTAGGTTTCATGCCCCTATAAACCCATTTTTTCTTTAATTTCAAATTATTAGTTAAGGTACCTTTTACAATGGCTAGCACATTTTGATAATGCCCACTTCAAGTAGGCTCACAACTTGGAAAGGCTCACTATCAGTACAACAAGGCTTTATAGCTAGATGGGTCATAGCCAAGTAAAATAAAATGTGAACTAAAAAAATTTCATCTACAATCTCTAAATTTAGTTCCATTTAGGCTCATATCTTCACACAACTTATTTGCAGTAGATCTAGTTAGCAAACTATGCAACTTGCTTGCAACCTTCCTTTACCAATCTTTCCAATTTTCTTGCAACCTGTTTATTTGCAAGCTCTCTATTGCTTCCTTGTTTTGGGTATTTTTGGTTTATTGCATTGTATCATAGAACCTTTAGGGGTATATTTAGTTTTCTAGGTGTGGTAATTAAATAGGATGGAAAATGCATGAGATCATCTACATAGAATTTTAAGAAAGAATTTAGTTGTAAGAAAGGTGGGTTTATCAGATTAATTAGATTGACATTCTCTTGGTCACTTGCAAAGAGAATTCTCATATGTAAAATAATTGTCTAACTTAGTGGAGACCCAAAAGAAAACAAAATAATTTGATTAGTATGCATAGAAGCTATAACTAAGCATGTTACTAAAAGTACACAACAATATACCAAACCCATAGCAGACGTCAATTTATTTGATAGAAACTCAAACATTACACCCATGAAACCATTAAACCTTAATGTATATAATTCTTGATGTTTGTATCATTGGTCAAATAAATAATACCAACTATATGATTATATGAGAAACAATTTATTTTGTGTGTGTGTGTTTGTGTGTGTGTGTGTGTGAAGTTAGATTATAATTATTCTAATAATAACTAAATAGTTAATTTGATAAAATAAATTAATGAATAGACATGCCTCATCATGGGACATGTCTCTTCTTATCCTTGTCATGTATAAATATAAAGAGATGGATATATTTAGAAAACACATACAATCATAATAGTGTAATTACATTTACAATTGACCTCTAGAATTTAATATGGTAGTAGAGCCAAGTTGAAAATGTAAGAGAGTAGTTTGTTGATGGTGAATGTGTGACCTTCTTAGAAAATACAGTCTCAGTACGAGGACCATATACCAAAAATACACGATTAGATTTTTCTGAATATTAGATATGTTGGTGATAAACAAATTTAGAAGAATCTCACCAGAGCGATTGAAGAGAAAATGTCAGGTTTAGAATTTATGAATGACTATCTACGGGTCTACACAAAATATGTAAAAGAGTGAGGTTCCTTCTTTAAAAGCCTAAGTTCTTGAAGGGAGATCTAATCATATTTAAGGTTATCATAGTTTATGGAACCTTTGGATATTGAAGATGGGTCTATTGGAAAAAAGGTCAGCACTCCCCTCAGGATTCGTTACATGGCTTAATCGCCTCCTGTATCTTCTATAAATCTAGTGGTTGTATCAGGCATTAACAGGTTGATCTTTTGGTGCAACGGCAACCACTACTTGTAACAAGTGGTATCAAAGCTTGGTCATAGGTTTGAATCCCTTTAGGTAACACTTAGGGGGAGATTGTTGAAAAAAGGTCAGCGCTCCCCTTGGGATTTGTGACATGGCTTAACCACCTCTTGTATCTTCTATAAGTCTAGTGATTGTATCAGGCTTTAATTGATCTTTTGGTGCAATGGCAACCACTACTTATAACAAGTTCATGTGAATAATTACAGTAATATTCAAGAATGGTGACATCATTTTTTGCACTTGCATGATATTTTCTATATGGGCTCACCTTACAGAATGAAATACCTAAAATTTATAAAAGATAAGTATTTCATGTTTTATTAATGCACATAATTTTTCAGTTTTTAATTCATTCTATACTATTGGTTACTAAAATCTTGTATGCTTCTATCATTGGTATTTCCAAACGAGATAGTTTAGTGACCTATTTGTAATCTCTCTATGGCATACCTTCAGGACATAAGCACAAGATAATTGCATTCAAGGGAGAAAGGACTTGATTCTTTCAAATTAATTGATGATTAAGACTAGATGCAAAGGGAGTCTAACATTTCAAAAGAGGTCAAAATTTTGATAAACTTGAGCTTCATAGAGAGGAAAATTGATAAAGAGATCAAAAAATTGATAAACTTGATAAAATTGATAATCCCTATAAAATATGTGGCCTTCATTGCATTTGTCAATCTCGCCTTCTGGTGCAATGATTTGAGAATTCTTAGAAACCTCATAAAATTGTTAAGTTGACGTGCAAAGTTATCAGCTTGATTATCGCGGTCAGTTTTGTAGGCATTTTTTGTCTAACAATTTCATTTCTCAATTCACAAGCTTGATCGTTAATCTTGTCTATCAATTTGAACCAACTTTCAATGCAAAACTTGTGAAATTTGTGTCCTTCATTGCAAGGCAAATGATAACACTCTTCCATTTCGTCAAAATTACAACCTAAACAAATCTGACATACAATATTTTCATTGATTTGATTGTGAGTTATTTTTACGGTAGGTAGGCTTTCTACCACTTGTATTATCTCTCTCAGTAGTTGCCTCTCCCCTCTTTCTTTCAGATCGTTTAACCAACTTCCCCAAATCAAATCTTGCACATTATCCAACATACCATCGACGTCCAACTCTGCATTCATTCTTGGGATTTTTGCATACACAGTTTCTAATTTGCACTTCGTAAGAAGAAAAGGACACCTACTATAATGAATGGAGAACTCTTTGACAAGTTTTAAGATGATATGCAAAATTCTTAGCATGATTATCAGGGTCTGTTTCGTAGATAGTTTTTTGTCAAATAATTTCACTTTTCAATTCACAAGCGCGATTGTTTATGTTGGCAAACCTAAAAGATGCTTGAGAGCATCTCTTCCATTAGAGTCATCTTCTGCCTCATAATCAATGATCTGATGGGCCATTTTTTAACTGCTATAAGGACTTGAAACTTCAAATAGTCGACAAGTAATGGGTGATTGTTGTCAGACTCCTTCATATATATATATATAATACTAATTAATTAAGAGTTGTGAATGAATAGATGCAATTTATTAGAAAAAATAGGAACGTTTAAGGCCCCTTTGGTGCATGGAATTCAAAATAGGTCTATTCTAGAATAAGGACCTTTTAGATTAATTAATCTTGAAAATGAAAGCTAGAATAATCTATTCTCTGTTTAGATCACATAATGTGGAATTTAAATAAAGATTATTTTTTAAAATTATTTTTTCATTTTTTTAATTAATTTGAACAATATGTATTTTTAACTTATTAAAAAATTATAATTAAAAAAAAAGGTTTTCTTATAAAAGTTAATTTTTGAACTTATCATTTTTGTTGCTGATTTTTTAATTAAAATATATATGTTTTTTAACTTATATATTTTTAAATCAAAATATATATTATTAACTTTTAAAAAATTATAAAAAATTATTTTAAAAAATTATTAAAAAATAAGATTATAATTTCTTAACCGTTACCCACGGACCCAAAAAAATTATACATTTTGTTGTAATTTCAAATCCATGAAAAGCTTATTCTGGTATAAAAAATGAATTCCAGATTTTTTTTGGAATTAATTAATCCAAGCATTGGCTTAAAAATGGGGATTAATTTTCTAATTTGGGAATTCAAAAAATATCCACAAATGGCAAATTACTTAATTCTCGCATTAAATAATGACTATTCCAGATTAATACCAAGAACCAAACAGGCCCTTAATTAAGAAGAGTGAATTATTATGGCGAGCAGGGATGAGAAGATAACAGACAATGTGACTTTCAAGATCCTTCACGATCCAGAACCATAATAGAATATCAAAATTTATTTATTCTCAAAGGAATGAGTGGCCAAGCTTGCCTAAATAGACAAAATTAAAAATAAAGAATAATTTTTTTTTATATACTCTCTTTAAAAAAAATAAGTCAAGATTCCTTTTAAAATTTGTTATCAAGGTTCATGAATAGGATGAGGATAAATAGAATTTTTAAGATGTTTACATATATTAATTATAAAAAGGTAATTAAAATAGTTGTAGAGATAATTTGCACGTGTAGTTCCAATTTTTATTAATGTCTGACATATTATAAAAAAAATCTAACAAATATCAAAAAGGATTTTAGCTCTTAAGTTTTATTTAATAAATGATCACTTATCATTTTTAGATTGTACATTTAAATTTTTGAAGAATTTTTTTTTGTTTGGCATTTCTTCTTTATGCATTTTAAGTGTGTGAAAAACAAAAAGAAATGTAAATCTCTTTTGGAAACTCTAATTTGAGTGCCAATTTTTTTTAAGTCATTATTTTCTGAAGTCTAATCTAAATAGATTAGATTCTATACTATATTAAAATGTGTCATTTCCAATTCTGAAGGTTATCTCTAAAACTAAATCAAGGGGATGTAATATGTGTTATATTATATTTTGTTGGACACTTCTTCTTATATTTATTTAATTTGAGACAATTTAAGATCCATGGAGATTATGTGTATAATCATAAGCCAAGATAAATTTCCTCTTTTGACCATCATGTCACCTAAACCAAAATTTTATCATTGTATTGTCAAACTAAATTTAGGAAACAATTTATTTTGAAAAAAAACTACATTGCCTCATTGTAGCCAATATCATCTATTTTCGTATCGCTGCAGACTTTCACTTGAAGCTAATTATGAATGGTAAAATTAAAGATGATATAATGCATAAGATGAGGTCTATAAAATCACAGGTATTACAAAATAGAATGGATATTTTCATCACATTGAGTACCCTAAGTTCCCTTTCATTGATTGGACCAACATTCCCTTTCATTCATTGGACCAACATCCAACAATTGAATGAAGAATTTTACTATGTGATGCAGGAGCATCCTGGGTGTATGGGGAATCTTGCATCACCCAAAAATATTTCTAGTTTCTTTTTAATAAGAGCTATCTTGTGTAGAGCTGTTATTTTTGGAAACTTACTATTTTTAGTAAATTAGTCATACGAGCTCAAATATTCTAATTTTACAGATTGAGGTTCATCTTAGTCATATCAGTATGTCAATTGAGTTTCATTTTCATATCATATGTATTGGTGAAGTTATTGAGGTTTTTGGGTACAACATATTTGAGCTCCATTTTGAAGGCCTTAGAGGCTCCAGAACAAGGTCGAACCTGGATTGACTAGAGCTTGCACGAGTCAAAAGTTTTAGATCACAACCTACCATTTCTGAAAAGTGGTTATAATAGCCAAATGAAGCTAAACTAAAAAAAAGTTATACCCTTCAGAAGTTGGGCTACTAAAAAATATAATTTGTAATTATTTTGAGCCAACCATACTTTAAAAGAAATGAAAAATAAAATAATTCTCAGTGTGGTCGGCCATAACATGGCTAAAATTTTAGAACCTTCTCGGGCAGTGGAAAATTATCTATATAAAGAAGACCCGTAGTGTTTTCTAGGGCAGTTCTAGGTAGTTATTCGAAGCTTTGTCTTATAGAATATTGTAAGGAAGATTCTCATGTGGCTTTGCATATTGTAAATTTGAAATTAGTAATATCATAGTTGTGGAGATAATGAGAAGCTCATTTTCTCTTCTTGCAAATTTTTGTTGTCTCTCTATTTCTATTATATATATTTGTGGTATTAAGGGGAGCACCCTTCATCAAGTGGTATCAAAGCGGGAGTTCCTGAGTGTGTAGATAGATCACTGACTGTGAGATATTTTGTACAAGGACTGTGGTTTAGGGTTTCAATGATAAGCACAAAAAGGCCTCCATGAAGAGAACATGGCGGAAGAGTTGGAGGTGTGTCACCTAAGGTTAGAGCCCTCCAGAGACAAGTGTGAGAATTACAAGAGGAGATTCGCAAAGGAATGAATCTTGCAATTAGGGATGAAATTGATGATGAAGCTGAAAAAGAAGGAAATTTTACTCAAGAAGGAGAAGGCAAAAATTTTAACCAAGAGGAAGAACGGTTTTTTTGGGCTATTTCCAAAATTGGGCGGTGGAAAATTGTCTATATAAAGAAGGCCCGTAGTGTTTTCTAGGGCAGTTTTGGGTAGTTATTCAAAGCTTTGTCTTATAGAATATTGTAAGGAAAATGCTCATGTGGCTTTGCATATAGTAAATCTGAAAGTTGTAATTCCACAGTTGTGGAGATAATGAGAAGCTCATTTTCTCTTCTTGTAAATTTTTGTTGTGTCTCTATTTCTATTATATATATTTGTGGTATTAAGGGGAGCACCCTTCATCAAGTTTTATCAAAGCAGTAGTTCCTAAGTGTGTAGACAGATTGTCGACTATGAGATAGTTTGTACAAGGACTGTGGTTTAGGGTTTTAATGATAAGTGCAAAAAGCCCTCCATGAAGAGAACGTGGCAGAAGAGTCGGAAGTGTGTCACCCGAGGTTAGAACCCTCCAAAGACAAGTGTGATAATTGCAAGAGGAGATTCACAAAGGAATGAATCTTGCAGTCAGGGATGAAAGTGACGATGAAGCCAAAAAATAAGGAAATTTTGATCGAGAAGAAGGCAAAATTTTGAACCAAGAGGAAGAACAGTTGTTTTGGGCCATTTCCAAGATTGGGAAAAGACCTAAGATTGAGGTTCCTACATTTTTAATAAATCTTAACCCAAAGCCATTGATTTTCTTGGTCAATAAATTAGAATAATATTTAAGTATGAAGATATCATGGATCATGATATGGTCAAATTTGTGAAGACCAGATTGCAGGGTCATGCAAAAATATGGTTATAGGAGATCCAATTGGAGAAAAATAGAAGAGGAAAGGACAAAATCACAAGATGAGATTGCATGGTAGATAAATTGAAGTGAAAATTCATCCCTATTGATTATGAGCTTGACCTATTGAAGAAAATGCCTGGGTTGAAGCAAGAAGGAAGATCTCTTCAAGAGTATACATAGGAGTTTTATCAAGTCCTCATGAGAATAGGCCATGCAGAAGCTGATAAGGAGAAATTTGGCTTTTAAATCAATGGGTTGAGGTCGGGCATTCAAGAGGATTTGAATTTGGTTTGAATAAACAATATTAAAGAGGCATACCAATTTTTCCTAAGAGTAGAAGAAAAGTTGAACAAGAAGTTTGAGAGAAGAAAAAAAAGGAAGAGGTCATGGTGGAAGATCAAGTGGATGGTCTTATAGAGGCTGAATTTAAGATCATAAAAAGAAGGATGAGGACAATAGTAGTCAAAATCAGAGATGAAACAATTTCAATTGTTTCCATGATCAGAATAATAGAGATTAGAGAGGAAGGGGAAGAGGAAAAGGACTAGGAAGAGATAGTTTTCGCGGAACATGTTTTCACTGTGGAGAAGAAGGTGACAAGACATATGAATGTTCTCAACACCAAGGAAGAATAAAAAGGAGAACGGAAGGCTAGGCTAGAGTTTCACATGTGGATGAAGATGTCAAATCATCACATTAAAGATGCTGAAACAAGAGAAGTCCAAGTTAATTGAAGAGTCATGCTGAGTGGTGGGAATGAACCTGAGCAAAGGAGGAGTTTATTTTACACTAGGTACAAGTGTGATGATAAGTGTTGTGATGTGATTATAGAATGTGGAAGCACTGAAAATTTGGTTCTAGAAGAGATGGTCACAAAGTTAAAATACAAGAAGCAAAAAAACCCACATCCATACCAGATCAACTAGGTGCAGGATGACCACAAGGTCATGGTCAATGAACAATACCTAGTCAAGTTCATGATTGGAGGATACCATGATGAGGTACTATGTCATATCTTACCCATGGGTGAATGCCATATATTATTGGGTAGGTCGTGGTAGTTTGACAAGTGTGTTGTACATGATGGTCATGTGAATACCTATTCCCTGAAAAAGGATGGAGGGTGACATAAGCTAAAGCCATTGAAGGACATAGAAGAAAAAAGTATGTAGTAATGCAATAAAAAAAAATTTATGGAAGAAACCTACTAGAAGGTATGAGGCATGATCATACTTATTTTTCTTTAATTCCAAAAGCTGGTAAAGAGGAAGTAGAATATGTACCTAGAGAAGTTGTAGAATTGTTGAATGAGTTTCAGGATATTGTATCTGATAATGTGTCTAATGGATTACCACCTATAAGGAAGATCAATCATCAGATGGACTTGATTCAGTAGCTAGTTTTCCAAATAAGGCAGCACACATAATGACACCAATCTAGAAAGTGAAGAGTTCAATAGATAGGTACATGAGTTCTTGCAGAAGGGGTTGATTTGAGAGAGTCTGAGTCCATGTGTTGTACTAGCAGTATTAGCACCAAAGAAGAATGGATAATGAAGGATGTGTACAAATTTTAGGGATATCAACAAGATCATAATCAAGTACAAGTTTTTATTTTTGTGAATAGATGATAGTATGGACTATTTGAGTGGAGATGTGTATTTTTCAAAGATAAAAATTTAAAGAGTAGATATCATCAGATTATGATAAGAGAAGGAGATAAATAGAAAAATTCTTCAAGACAAAGGAAGGGCTATATGAGTGGTTAGTCATTCCATTTGGGCTAACCAATGCACCGAGCACTTTCATGTGGCTCATGATTGAGGTTCTGAAATAATTTCTGGGTAAGTTTGTTATTGTTTACTTGGTTCATATTTTGATTTTTAGTAAGACATTAGATTAGCATATAATGCATATTCATAGGGTGTTTGAGAAGTTAACGGAAGAGAATTTTTTTATTAATTTGAAGAAGTACAATTTTGTGAAGGAGTTAGTGTATCTAAGATTTATAGTTTCAAAAGGTCTAAAAATGGATCGAAAGAAAGTGAAGGCTATCCTCGAATGGCCTAATCCAAGGAGTGCTATAGAGGTAAGATATTTTCATGGTTCGGATAGCTTTTACAAAAATTTTATCAGAAGTTTTAGCAATGTTTGTGGACCATTGACTAAAATAATGAGAGGGGATAGGAAAAGGTTGAAGTGAACCATAGGGCTAGATAAAAGTTTTAAACTATGGAAGCTAAAGGTTACAGAACAACATGTTTTAGCACTTCCATATTTTAATAAGGTGTTTCAAGTAGACTATGATGCTAATGGTACTGCAATTGGAGCAGTTTTGAGCCAAGAAGGTAAGACTTTCTTTTTTTCAGTGAGATGTTAAATGATGCTAAGAGAAAATATTATGTTTATGATCAAAAACATTATTCTATAGTTCAGGCATTGAAGAAGTGGAGACACTATCTTTTTCCTTAGGATTTTGTTTTTTATACTAATCATCAAGATTTACAATATTTGAATAGTCAAAGAAAGTTGAATCAGGGGCATTTGAAATGGGTTGAGTTTTGTAGAGTTACACATTTGTTTTGAAACAAAGGAGAAGAAAGTCTAATAGGTTTGTAGATTCTCTTAGTAGGAGACAAATTTTGTTGATAAAAATGCATATTAAGGTTGTTCAATTTAATGAACTCGAGAGTTTGTAACCAGAGGATCTTGATTTTGGTGAAGTTTGAAAAGCTTGTACATAACCTATTACTCTCAACATAAAAAAGTGGTTGGATTTCATCATCTAGGATGGTATGCTATTTATAGGGAGTCAGGTAAGCATTCCATGAAGTTCTATGAGGGAGAATGTCATCAAGGAGAAACATAATGGAGGATTGGCTTGACATTTTGGTCAAGATAAAAGCTTTTTTTTGGTTAGTGAAAATTATTACTGGCCATAGATGCAACAAGATGTCAAGAAGTTTTTACAAAGTTGTAGAGTATGTCAAATGACAAAATGAGTAAAGAATAATATAGGATTGTATCAACCGTTACCTATACCAAAGAATCCATGAGAGGATATCAATATGGACTTTGTTCTTTGTTTAGCAAGGAATCAATGGGGACATGATTCAATTTTCATGGTGTTTTATAGGTTTTCAAAGATGGCACATTTCTTTCCCTACAAGAAGACTAATGATGTTGTTCATGTGGCAAAATTGTTGTTTAAAGAAGTGGTGAGACTACATGGTCTACCAAATAGAATTATTTCAGATTGAGATGATAATTTTGTTAGATATTTTTCGTGCACATTGTGGAAAAAATTAAAGATAGATTTGAAGTTCATCTCATCACATCATCCATAGACTGATGGACCAATAGAGGTAGTGAATAGGAGTCTGGGGAATTTGCTGAGATGTTCAGTTGGAGATAAGCCAAAGGGATGGGATTTGATTTTACTAAAGGCATAATTTGCATAAAATAATTATGTCAATAAGAGCACTATTAAATCACCATTCCAAATCTTATATGGAATTATTCTTAGAAATTTCTAAGTTGAGAAAGATGGATAAATGAGAGATAAATAGTGCTAAAGTTAAAGATTTTGCAGAACATTTGAAGAACATCGATGAGGAGGTGAGGAAGCACATTACCAAGATGAATGCACAATATAAGACTTAGGTAGATGAGAAAAGAAGACATAAGGAATTTTAGGTTGGAGATGAAGTCATGGTTCATTTGCAGAAGGAGAGATTTCTAGTAGGTAAATATAACAAGTTGAAAATGAAGAAGTTTGGGCCATATAAGATATTGAAGAAATATTATTCAGGAAATATCTATGAGGTAGAGTTGCCTAATGAGATGAATATTTCACCAGTATTTAATATTTCAGATCTGATAGAGTATCATGAAGGGGGTGTTGAAGATGAGGTCACATTAGAATAGTGGAGTATTCCAACAACTATTTTAGCTACCAAGGGATTGAGGATATACTAGATAGTCATGTTGGCAGAAGTATAAGGAACAAGACATATGAAGAATGTCTGGTCAAATGGAAAGGACAACCTATTGAACAATAAGATCAAATGTCAGTATGCATATTGGGTGAAGGGATTTAATCATAATATATTGAGTGTATCACAGCTGAAACATATAGGTCACCGAGTTGCATTTGAGAATAGAAAAATAAAAATCTATGATGAGACTGGAAAGTTGGTCGGTACTAGTGAACAATCTAAAGGTAATCTATTTTATCTTGACAATGTTGAAACTTATTATTTGTTGGCTAGAAGTGAAGATGGGTGGTTATTTCACAAGAGGTTATGTCATGTGAGTTTTGACAATATGGTTAAGATCAGTAATAAAATGAGATTTAGAGGCTTGTCAAGCTTATCTAAACCTGACCATGTCATGTGCAAACAATGTCAAATGGGAAAAATGTCAAAATCATGTTTTAAGAGAAAAAACTATTCATCTAATGCTAAATTGAAGTTAGTGCATACTTACTTGTGTGGTCTTATGAGAACTCAGAGTTATTATGGATACATACATTTAAATGGTCTAAAGAAAAAGTGGAAAAAGAAAGTGGTAAATAACTAAAAAATTTGAGATCTGATAGAGGTGGTGAATTTATTTATGATGAGTTCTCTAATTTTTGTAATGAACATGGAATTAAGAGAGATGTTTCTTCACTGAGGACACCTCAGGAGAATGGGATTATTGAAAGGAGAAATAGATCTATTATGGATTGTGCTAGAACACTAATGATTGAAAAAGATTTGGCACAGATATACTAGAGAGAACCTGTTAGTACTATTCTATACACATTGAACCATGTTCAACTGAAGAAATATTCAAAAAAGACACCTTATGAATTATGGTATGGTTACAAATTGAATCTAATTTATTTTAGAATATTTGGAAGAAGATGTTACATTTTGAAAGATGATAGAAATGAGAAAGTTGGTTCAAAAGGTGATGAAGAAATATTCTTAGGATATTCTACTGAGAGTAAAGCTTATAAATGTTTGAATTTACTGCTACTAACAAGATGATTGAAAGTTAAAATGTGAGAGTTAATGAATTTTTTTGAGAAGAATGATGAAGAAAGAAAAAAGGAACCAAAAAAATATAATATATTTTCTTACATTGAGCACCGAACACTCTACCCGAGCAATAGGCTAGCATTATCAAGCATTAGGGTAATGCTACTGAGCATCAATCTATGTAAACCAAGAATCAAAAAACTATTACTGATGAAGATCATGATGATACACTGAGTGGAGAGCATAATGAAGAACAAAGAATTGAACCTATACTTGCAAGATATGTAAGGAAACAACATCCACAAATTAGATTATTGGAGATAAGAAAGTTGGGATGATGACACAAAGTAAGTGAAGAAAAAACACATGCTTAGTTTGTGATTTTGAACGTACAAATATTAGACATGCACTTGAAAATGATGAAAGGATTAAGCTCATGAATGAAGAAATTGAAAAGATATAGAAAAAAAAAAAAAACATGGACATTGATACCGAGACTGAAAGAAAAGAATGTAATTGGAACCAAATGGATATTCAAAAAAAAACACAAAGTAAGTGAAGAAAAAACACATGCTTAGTTTTTGATTTTGAATGTAAAAATATTAGACATGCAATTGAAAATGATGAAAGGATTAAGCTCATGAATGAAGAAATTGAGAAGATACAGAAAAAAAAAATGGACATTGGTACCGAGACTTAAAGAAAAGAATGTAATTGGAACCAAATGGATATTCAAAAACAAATTAAATGTAAAATGGAGATGTCACTAGGAATAATGCAAGACCTGTATGCAAAGGCTATGCACAAGAAGAAGGTATTCACTATGGTGAGACTTTTGTACTAGTTACTATACTTGAAGGAGTTAGAATATTTCTTTCTTATGTTGCTTACAAAGGATTTAAAGTTTATCAAATGGATGTTAAATATGCATTTCTCAATGTGTTACTTGAAGAAGAGGTATGCATTAAACATCTAGAAGATTTTGTTGATCCATATCAGAAGAACATGGTATGTAAGTTATATAAATCACTAAATGGACTGAAAAAAGCACTGAGAATATGGTATGGAAGACTATATTCCTATCTTATCAGTATTAGATTTATCAAAATAAGTGATATTAGAAATTTGTATGTGAAAGGTGAAATTGATGAAAAGATTCTTATTGCTGAATTTTTTATTGATGATATCATATTTGGAGGACATGATAACCTATGCAAATCATTTGTTGATGAAACAAGAAAAGAATTTGAAATGTCAATGTTTGGAGAGATCAAATTTTTATCTTGGCTTGCAAATTTTATAACAAAATGAAGGCATATACATTACTCAATCAAAGTACATAAAAGAAGTATTGAAGACATTTGGTATGGAGGACTCAAAATCGGTCAGTAAACCTATGGTCACTAGATGCAAATTCACAAAAGATGACCACTCAACGGAGGTAAATTAATTTATTTTGTGTATAGCAGACCAGATATTACACATGCAGTTTGAATTGTAGAAAGATTCTCTAATAATCCTAAAGAATCACATATGACTACTATAAAAATAATTTTGAGATACTTGAAGAACATTGAAAACTATGGCTTGTGGTACAAGATAGAAGGAAATTTTGAACTAGAAGTTTACACAGATGCAGATTGGGCTGGAAACATTGATGACATAAAGAGAACTACTAGTGGAGCATTCTTTTTGGGAGAAAGAGTAGTTACTTGGATAAGTAAGAAACAAGGATGCATTTCTCAATCCACTATAGAAAAAGAATATGTTGGTGGTGCAGCTAATTTTTTGAAGATTTCATGGATAAAAGTGTTAGGAATATTCCCAAGAGATAACTAAGAGGGGGGGTGAATCAGTTATCTACAAGTTTTAATTCTTTATCCAATTAATTATATTTAAAATTTAAGCATAAACATAATGAAAGAACACTTGAACACAACACAAAAATTTTGGTTACAAGGAAACCCAAATAGGTAAAAACCCCGATGGGAATTAACACCCACTAATAATTTGCACTAGTGTTTTATGATCCTTGTTAGAAGATCCTTAACCCTGTTAGGAGTTATCTTTGAAATACATTTAGTATAGTGACCTGGTCAAGGGTCAGACCTTGTTAGAAGTCTTTCACAATTAACTCTATTAGGGGTGAGGACGCACTATCTGAGAGCTCACTGCTTAAAGGGGTGAAGGCTATAACCTTCTAAATAATAGATACACATTATACCTAGATCTTGGTGAATGTGCTTAGACCTATTGTCTAGATCAATTCCAATGAATAACATGTACTCTTTACTTGGTCACATAAACCTTCCTCTTATGGCTCAACACTACGCACTCTCTACTCTTCTCTTCATAATCAACTCTAAACCATACTTTAGCAATCACAAATGACTGCCTATAAATATCTTTCATCTAAATGACATAATCATGTTGGCCTATTAGAACCACTTTGAAATCATATTAGAGAAACAATAACACACTCCAATAACATCTTAGTGGGCTCTACTAAGCATGCAACACAAACTAGGACCTATCTAAATCAATAAGTGTAGGCACACAATACACATTGTCGGCTCTACCAAATTAACTGATAATTTCCCCTCAAGATAAATTACATCATGCGCTCTTAACCAAAAATTCTTAACTCTTCTCTAATCACTAATCCAAGGGCACATACCAAACTGATAGGCGCAACTCTTGTACTAATAAAATCTTTGTCGGCTCATCTAGATAAACATAGGAAACTGCAACTAGTGAATAGCAACTTCATAAGTTCACTTCTATTGATCATCAGACTCTTCATCCATGAATGTAATATCACTAAAATGTCTTCTTCACATATACAAATGAGCAAGGCTCCATGATAACTGTATGGACAATCACTCACAGAACACTGCTTGTAACACTATTAGGAACACTGCTAACACAAGCTACTACATAACTGTCTGTACTAACAATTAACCTCTGCATCCATGATATCATGCTAATAACATGTCCATGCTTCATATACTCAAGGATTACTGCATAAGTCTTCCTTACTACATAAGTCTTCTATGCATGCTACTTACCATATGTTGTCATCAATGACAAACATACAGTTAGCACTGGCTTGCTGGAAAATCTCCAACAATCTCCCCCTTTGGCATTGATGGCAAAATATGGAATGAAAAGCATCACCAACTAAAATGAACAATTCTTTTATAACATTCTCCATTTCCTCATCAAAAACTCCCCCAAGGATGAATCCTCCTTCTTATGCAATATTCTTCAATACTCTCCATTTCATCAATTGAACTGCTTCCATGATTGAATACTACTCCCCCTTAGTATATTACTCCTTATTTTCTTCTATTTTTCATGACTATATATTACTCTCCCTTTGACATCAATGGCAAAGGGAGCCATTCATTTTAAGCACCGGTACTACTCCTGAAGTAGAGTAGTCAACCGTCCATCAGTCGATGAGGACTGATGCTCTTTCTTCTTTCTTCTAAGCAGAATCAGGGAAGGGAATTACTCCCAACTTCTCCCTGAGATACTCAAAAGTATCCTTTGGTAAGGGCTTTCTCAATATATCTGCTAACTGATCTTTAGTACTCACATAATCCAACTTGACTTCTTTCTCTACCACTTTCTCTCTTAGGAAGTGATACTTGATCTCAATGTGTTTTGTCTTTGCATGCATCACAAGGTTCTTTGACATGTTGATAGTGCTAGTGTTATCACAATGAATAACAATAGGATAATCAATATGAATTCCAAAATCCTTTATCATTTTCTTGATCCAAATAATTGTAGAATAATTTAGGGCTGCTGCAACATACTCTACTTCTGTTGTTGACTGAGAGATATAATTTTTCTTCTTGCTTGTCCAAGTGACAAAGTTGTCACCAAGAAACACTTCTCCTCCTAATGTACTCTTTCTATCATCAATGCATCATGCCCAATCTGCATCAATATATACATGAAGCTCAACATTTGCTAAATTAGGATACCATAGACCATAATCTATAGTACCTTGCAAGTATTTGAATATTCTTTGTACTACCATGAGGTGACTTTATTTAGGCTCTGCTGCAAATCTTCCAACTATGCCAACTGCATTTGAAACATCAGGTCTAGTTTGAGTAAGATAAATGATTTTTCCAATCATAGACTTGTATAATGTTATATCTACTGTTGGTGAATCATCTTCTTTTGTAAGTTTCCATCCTATTATCATAGGTGTACCCACTAGCTTGCAATCATCCATCTTGAATTTATTTAATATTTCTTTCACATATTTGGACTAATTAATGAAAATACCTTTCTCTATCTGCTGCACATTTAATCCCAAAAAGTATTTGATAGGTCCAATCATGCTCATTTCAAATTCACTCTGCATCTCCTTAGAAAATTCAGCACTAAGTTTGTCATTAGCTCCAAAGATAATGTCATCAACAAATATAGCGACAAGTAGTAGTCCTTCAAATGTCTCTCTTATGAATAGATTACAATCTACTGCTCCCTTTTTGAATCAAATTTTAGTTAGATATCCATTAAGTTTCTCACACCATGCTCTATGGGCTAGCTTATGTCCATAGAGGGATTTCTTCAATTTGCATACCATATCATGTCTGTCTGATAGGGTGACTCCTTCTAGCTGCTCAATGTATACTTCTTCTTTTAACTCTCAATTCAACAATGTTGACTTAACATCCATCTGATATACGTTATTCCTTACATACTAACCTTTCTTTATTCCTTACTACTATGACATCTTCATCCATCTTATTCCTAAATATCCATTTTGTTCCAATCACATTCTTATCACTAGGTCTCAGGACCAGTTCCCAAGTATCATTCTTAATAATCTGATCAAGTTCATCTTTCATAGAATCATGCCAATCAAAATTATTACATGAATCTTCAACACTTAAGGGTTCAATATGAGATAGTAAACATATCACTTCATTGTCTACTTTAAACTTTTTGCTTTTGATCTTGTTGTGACCTTGTGGCTCTGATCTCCAATGATGTCATCCTTAGAGTGATATCTAGATGTAAACTTTGGAACTTTAGGTGATGCTATCTCATCAGCCTTCTGAGTTTCTTCTTCACTTGTTTCAGGGTCATTGAATAATACATCAATGTTGTCAAACATTTCTTCATCAAATGTCTCACTAGTAGAAGGACTGGGTTCTTATTCAATCATAGGTGCATAATCATGATATCTTTCTTGAACCATAAACTTTTCATCAATCTTTAAATGTGGACTTTCAATGATCTTCTTCAATCTCAAGTTAAAACATCTATAAGCTTTTCTTTTAGTAGAGTAACCGAGGAAAATACCTTCATTGCTTCTAGCATCAAACTTTCCAATTGATTCATCCCTCTTGATGTAGCACTTTCTTCCAAAGATTCTAAAGTATTTCACTGTGGGAACATTACCAAACCATAACTCATAAGGTGCCTTGTCAGTGCCAGTCCTTAATTGTACTCTATCGATGGTATAGATTATTGTATTAATTGCATCTCTCCAATAGGTATGTGCAACTTTTCCTTCAATCATAATGGTGTGCGTTGTATCAAGGATGATCCTATTCCTTCTCTCTACAATCCCATTATGTTGAGGGGTTCTAGGTGCACTTAACTTTCTCTTTATGCCATGTTCTTTGCAATACTCATAGAATCTATGAAAGGTAAATTCTCCTCCTCTACCCGATCTTAGACATTTTATCTTTAGCTTTGAATATTTTGAACTTCTCAAATGCTTCTGACTTATCTTTCAAGAACGCAACCCACATCATTCTAGAATAATCATCAACAAACAAAATGAAGTAACTTTCACCATAGTATGATCTTGTTTGAGTTGGTCCACATAGGTTTGTATGAATCGTATCTAGCTTGTTCTCTACTGAATTATGCTTGCTTCTAAATGAATTCCTCACATGCTTTCCCATCACACATTCCCTATAAATAGTATCAACTGGCTTTGCTATGCTAGGTAGATCTCTTACTAGCTTCACATTGCTTATCTTTACTATGTTATCAAAATTAATATGACATAGTCTTTTATGCCACAACCAACTATCATCAACTTTAACAAAAAAACAACTTACTTTTGGCTTAAGGTAAAAAACATTACCTTTGGTCTTTGAACCTGATGCAATCATAACACCATCCTTGTTGTTAATGATGCACATGTTGTCTTTGAGCTCCAACTAATAACCTTTTTCAAGAAACTGCCCAACACTAAGAAGGTTATGTTGCAAACCATCTACATAGAGAATATCATCAGTGTTGGTCTTTCCATTCAATGTGATAGCTCCTCTACCAATGATAGGTTTAGGAGTGTTATCTAAAAATCTAATGATGCCACCTTTGTATTTTTCCAGATGAACAAATCTATCTTTATCACTTGTCATGTGATGTGAACAATTGCTATCTATAATCCAATCGGTCCTTATGTCTTCTTGTGAAATTAGTGCTAGCTCTTGTCCCTTTTTCTCCTCTTCACAATCCATCTCATCATGCATCTTCCCCATGATAGCAATAAATCCAATTTCATCTTCAACTGAATCATCATCTAATACTCCATCTCCAGCATAGTAACATTCCTTTGTATACTTAGGCTTGTAGTTATTTTGGAACTTTTTAACTCTTGAAGGACACTTGGATGCAAGGTGACCAATCTTATTACATGAAAGAATTTGAATGGAAATTTACCTTCATATTTTCCTTTTCCTTTATTTTCTCTTTTAGAAATCATAGCAATGAAATCATCTAATGCTTTCTCTTCATCTTCATCATCAAAATTACAAGAAGTGTTTGTAGATTTCTTACCATGAATTGATGCTTTGAAGGTTGTCTCACTTTTAGGTTCTGTCTTCAATCTTTAAATCTCAAAAGATGAGATTTTACTAATCAAGGTCTCTCTTTTGAATTTTTTTGTAAGTTGCATGGTCTCATCAAGGATGTTGATCTTGTTTTCATACTCTGATGTAAGAGTAGTCATTAACTTATCCATAATGTCTTCCTCTTAGATTTCTCCATCATTGTTCCTGATTCTAGCAACTGCTTCATTAATCCTTTGGTTGTAAGCTCTGATGTCTTCATCAAGTAGCATCTCTAATGCATTGTATATTTTCTTCCATGTCTTTCTGCATGCATTCTTTTCTTGTGTATCTCCTTCAAACATGTCTTCTAGGTGCTTCCATATCTTGTAGGTTGCGTCTACTTTATTTATTTCTAAAAACTCACTATCAGATAGGGCACTAATAAGGGCTTCTTTTTCTATTTCATTCTAATAGAACAATTCCTTATGCTTGTCAGTAGCATCATCTTTTGCAAGATCTGTTAGAGAAGGAATCTTAAGTTCTTTGATAGCCACTTGAAAAACTTTAAGAGCAATACATTGTAAATGTGTCACCATCTTGTTCTTCTAATCAAGATAATTCTCTCCATCAAACTTAGGAATTTATTTTCTAAAGAATGTCATCTGATCAACCTTAAGCTGTTAAACTTTCTCTCCAAGGCACTTGGCTTTGATACCAATTGTTACGAATAGTCCAAGAGATAACTGAGAGAGGGGGGGTGAATTAGTTATCCACAAGTTTCAATTCTTTATCCAAATAAGTATATTTTAACTTTAAGCATAAACATAATGAAAGAACACTTGAACACAAGGGTATGTGCAAGATCATGAGGGGCCAAACTATGCCCTTAAGTGGCAATGAAAAATCAGCAAATCAGGGTTAGTCAACTTGACGTGAAGATTTCAATTAGATATAAACCTAATATTAAAAAGTTGTAAGAATAGAATCTGTAGAAAATTGAACGTAGTTTCTAAAATGTTAGGTCTTTTTTGAAAAAAAGTTATATGATTGGTGAAAAGTATAGATTTCAATGCAATAGTACAAAATTTTCTGAAAAAAAATAAGAAGTGGGTGTATGTCTGACCACCTTAATCATAATCAAATGATAATATTTTATTATAAAATTTTATATCGAAGTAGTAGACTCATGCCTGGATGTGACGCATATTTTTTTGTAATTTTATTCCAAAAAAATAATTAATTATGAATTTTCTGCTACAACATTTTTAGAATAAAAAAACTCCCATGTCTGACCACCTTAATTCATTCAAAACTTTACAAAATTAAAAAAAAAAACATTCCTTATAGTAGGTGAAGCATAGAATGTGACGCATTTTTCGGATTTCAAAAATGTTATACCGTCTGAAAGTTATAGTCATTTTTCAATCAGTATATAAATCAGCACTTTATAGGTAACTCAATTAGAAAATAACTAATAATTACTTATCAAATTCAAAATTTGACAGCAATTATATCAATAGAAAGTTGATAATCTCCTCAAGATACCCTTTTCGTTTCATCAAATTCGGGTGAAAAAAAAGTCGTCAGCAACATGGTCGAAGTCTGGAACTCAGAAAAACAAGAGAAAAATATGTTTTTGAGACATTTCAATAGTTGACCATGTAGGTTTGGTGCACAAAGCAATACCGAGCCTAATCAGGTACCTGCTATTTTTTTGTACCTGATATTTTTTGGGTACCCGAAAAGGATGACAGAATTTTGATTTTTCACTTTTTCCTCCCCTTTCTCCCTCCCATTTCTCCATCCTATATTAGATTAGATTATATATTATATATCAAAAACTATATATATATATATATATATATATATATATATATATATATATATTAGATTATATATTATATATATTAGATTATATATTATATATATTAAATATTATATAATATCAATTATATATTAAATATTATATAATATACATTTTACATTAACTATTATTTAATATATATTAATATTAAATGTTACATTATATATCATATATTACATATTATTTTATATGTATAATATATATTAATATGTATTTTACAACTATGTACGAAAGGTTGGAAGATTGCAAAAAAATCATGGATGGCCATTGAAAGAAGCAAAGGAAATCAATCAGCCATTTAAAAATTTCATGGGCGGCCATTGAGGAAGAGAGAGTGATAAGGTGAGAAGGATAGAGAGAGAGAGAGAGAGAGAGAGAGAGAGAATGGGAATGGTAAGGGGACAAAGTAGGAGAGAGAGAAGGGGAAGGGGAGAAATTAGGAGAGAGAGAGAGAAGGGGAAGGATAACCAAGTCATTACAATATTAATTAGTAAGGAGCAAGGAAAACTTAAATAATATCACTACAAGCATTAGAAATCCAAATTCTAATTAGGATTTTTCATAAAAGTGAGTAAGGTCCTAGATAGGGACATTACAGATCCACACATTGTTCAGTAGATACCTCCAAGAACCCACATACACGGGAGTAGGTTTGAAGTAAGACTAAGACTATTTATCGGTTCAAAAATATTACAGTGTTGTACTTTTGATTAACATCCAATGATTGGATGTAAAATTCACAAATTTGATTATATTACCACTGGTTCTATTTCAAATTCTAGAAAAAATGGATATTTGACATATGTTCATAAATTTTAGTCAACACCATTTCAAAATAACACATCAGTTTATTTTTACACATTGAGAATATCATCAATAAGAATTGAACTGAAATTGACATTGGTCATAGGAAATAAATGCCCCAGCTATTTTTTGTCTTCTGCATTTTGAGTTTCTTATTGCAATCAAGAGAAGAATATTACTCCCCAAATGGTTTTGGACAGTAACATTTGTACTTCCTCTTCACAAATATTTATTCCCTCATCTTGCTTCCTATTGATACCCACAAAGTGCATCTAGGCATTTCTACCATGTAATGAGAGAAAAATGGTTTCCTAATTGATATGTGTCTAAATAATACATGCAAGAACCTTTTGTTTGATATTGCTCACTAACCCTTTACAGTAGAAAATGTTAACAAAAACTGTCATGTACTTGCATGAGGACATTATATATTACAGAAATCCCACACAAAAGCAGCTGGCAAGCCGCTAAAAAAGTAGTAACTGATAGAAAGTGGGATAATGAAGATGCTTTAATAAACCATTATCTTCTTTACTCAAGCAACATTTGGTTCATCTGCTCGAATGGGGCATGTTTGGGAACAGACAGTCTCCATTTAAACTCAAGTCTCTAGAAGCAGTTATATTTCTCAGTGGAGGAGATACACCCATTGGATCTACAATAACTTTATGCTCACTCAAATTTCCATTTCTCTTCAATTGGGATACTCTTTCCAAAATTGCATCTACCCTTTTACCAATTTGGGAAATCAATGGGTCTATTTGTGGACCTCCAAGGTGTTGGTCACCTAAATGAGAACCTTGAGATGAATCAAGAACTTCTCTACGAAAGAGATCAGTACCTTGAGAAGCTCTCCACTTGTTAGATGAATTAAAACCTTGGACCATAGATGGCTTCCCTTTGTTGTAAAATGAGGAGTGAGACTGCCTTGCCAAAGGTGTCAATGAACTTGTACATTTGAGGGATAATGCCCAACATGAGTAACCTAGTTTCCCAAGTTCCGTAAATGCAAGGCCATTGACAAATAGGCATTTCTAATAGAAATAGTTGTGGTGCTAGAATGAAGTGCATGACCAATTTTTTTTCCTACTAAACCAATTTGAGGCTTCATTTAACATTGCTCTGTGGATAATTCCATAGTACTTGTTGCTTCTCTATCTAAATTTTTTTTGTCAGTGTACATGTGCACTGAAGAGCTTATGTCACTACTTGAGCTACTAGCAGATAGTGAGTACTCATCATCATCATTTGACATAGGCTCAGATGCATATCTTACTTCTTTCCTTTGTCACTTTCCCCTTCCTAGATCTTCCTCCTTATCTGTAACTTCTATCATGGGTCCAAGAAGCTCTTCCCACTCTTTCCCATTAACTGTGGGCTTTGTCTCTTCATCCTGAGTAATTGGCATACCTTGGATGGCATCAAGATAACCATTTTCTTCTGAAATGTCCTTTTCTCTCACATTAATCTCTCTATTAAGAATATTTTCTATATCTTCCTCTGTATATTGAATAGATGTAGCTACAATCCCATATTCATCAATAATATTCCTTGCACCGTTGAGTAATATATCATGCAATTCCTTAATAGTTTCTATCATGGGTCCAAGAAGCTCTTCCCACTCTTTCCCATTAATATGAAAATATTTTTGTCTATAACAGTATTTTCTGCATATATTATGATATTGATTTGATTTGATGCACCTTCGCTATTTGATCCATACTTCCCTTTCATTTCACTTGCTTTGCTCATTTTGCACATCATAGGCCAAGATTTGACAGTGCAGCGGGTATGACCTTGGTGCTGTCAGTATTAATGATAAATTTTACCTTTT